>JACEIK010001361.1:222042-254776 GCA_018107945.1 Datura stramonium
CTATGGAAAAATATTTTATTCCAATTAAAGATAATAAGAAGGATTTCCCAATTTAGTATCTTCTATAATATTTATATTTTTTTAGTATGATTTTAACTTAAGTCAATTGCTAAATATAAGTTTTAGATTCAAGCCCTCGGAATGAAAAACCTCTTGAAAGGGAGCGATTTACCCTTTTTGGCGGCAATATATTTGAATTAGTTGGGCAAATCGGTAAATTTTAAAAATTTCATGTTAAAACTCCATTAATAATAAGAATAAATACGAGATAATTTACTAACAACACTATATATGCACATGGCAAGGCATTTGAAATCAGAGGGCGATGCAAAGTACTAATATCGAGTTCATCTGAACTCAGTATTTTTATCACAAAACATAATATTATGTGTGAAAATAGATAAAAATTACAACAAATAATAATGAATATGGACATGTAACTTTAAAAATACAATAAATTCAATGATAAAAATTTTAAAAACTGAATACATAAAAGTTAAATCTTGAATTCGCCTCGAACGTACGTAAGTAAATTTGAACCTTTTCCTATCTACCAATAGTAGGTGCACACGAAAAGTACTTTGAAGGGAAATGTTGTGATTTTTTCAGAGAAAACAAAGTTGTACATGAGTATTCTTATCACTGCAATTTTATAAGTGAAAATTGTGAAATTTAATAATTAAAGAAAATAATATTTGAAAATTAAAATTTCGTTCGCACATAAATAATTATTGGAGAGAAAACCGATTATTCGAGTTCTTGAAATTCAAGAATTGATCAATTTCAAGATGAATTTTCAAAAAATTTATAACAATTCTATATTCAAATAACTTTCCGAGGTAAATATATTTGAAACTCTTTTTTTCTCCATCTACCAATAGTATGTGCACACGAAAAGTACTTTGAAGGGAAAAAGTTGTGAATATTTCAGAGGAAAAAAGCTGCACATGAATTGTAATCTACATAATGAAATTAAAAAAAAAAGAAATGGTTGGCCACAAAATCATTTGCAGAAAGAATCATTGTTAGTTTTAATAATAAGTGCTGGGATCTATGACTACTTCATAGACAATATCTATTTTCTAGACCAATCTTTTAGCTTTTGCAGAGATCCTTTTTGGTTGTCACATATGAAATGTTTTTGCTTTGTGAGTCATTGTGACAACATGCATCACAAAGATATTACGTTCGGTGTTTGATATTTGTATTCGCGTGAGCTTTACTATTAGAGGAGAAGTAATCTCTATCGAGGCTCTTTTTCATATTCAGCGTTTGAAAAATCGAAATCTTTGATAAGAATAAAGGGGTTAAATGTTTTCTTTAATTTTTTGTTCGATGTTCGATGTTCATATTTAATTGTCACATTATGAAACTTTTTGTTTTGTGACTCATTGTGACCACAAGATAAAGATGATCAAGAAAATATTCCCTATTTTTCTTTCGATGTTCGATATTCGTAGGCACTCTAGCGTCTCAGAAATGAATTGTTTTTGTTTTGGTTATAAGGCTCATTAGAGGAGAGACGCTCTGTATTAGGGCTTGTTTTCATATATAGCATTCGGAACTGAGGTCTCATAAGAATAGAGGGATTTTATTTGTCTCACGTATGAAATAATTTTGCTCTGATAAAAAATAAAAAAATTAATTTTATTCATCTCACCACGACTTTTTGATTTAACTAAAAGGTTCATTGACCTTTCTCTATGGTTTAATTATAAACAATTCCCCACAACATGATAATGATCCTTTCCTTTCAGCCAGAGACACAATAATAACCTCAAGATTTTGTCCTTTAAATGTGTTAAAATAATTGAGAGTTTGATTTTTTCGCGCAAAGTTTATTTCAATAAAGCATATGATATCGATTATCCGAGATAAAACACTTAATCAACCATCTTGCGGCTGTATTTTACCTTACCAACTCAAAAAAAATTCGACCACAAACATAAATCATTTGTACATACAAAAAAAAAATAATAAATTAAGCGCATTTAATGAGACATTCAATAAAATTAAAACGATCGATAATTCGATACACTAAAAAAAACTAACCCTTAATGTTGCAATAACCATCATGTTATATAGTTGTAATGTGGCATTAGTACATCATAATCTTCTTTTGTTTTGTAACATGATGTAGCTAGGCTCATAATTACAAGATTTCTTAAAGTATTTTACAACATCATTAAACTATAATCAAGTAACAAATTTGTATGTGTTATAAATTAATGTGATTGTTATGATGAACATAATCTTTTTTTGTCATTTTTGTCTTCTTAATCTCAAACAATTAGAGGATCAACATCAAAAGGTGCATTACAATGTCTAGCAACATAAAATTTTTTTTAAATATTTTCCCCTTAGTTGGGTATAATAACCACTATATAGTATCATGTCCCCTCCTACCCCCCACCCCCACACAAAAAAAAAAGAACCTTTCTCTTTTTCTTCCTTTTTAGGGTAGGAGGGGCATTCATCTTGTTTATTCAGACTTGAAGCTGAGTGTAATTCATGAGCACTATAAACTTTTGTGTCTAAAAAATGTAAATTGAGTGAATGACAGTCAATTTTTCTTTTGATAATTTATAATATGATCGAAAAAATTTCGAGGATCAATAGAAAACTCATGTGCTCGAGAGTCCCTGATAATTAAGTAAACTAAGGTTTATGATGATTGCAATTTTAGAGAGATGTGAAAGCGAAAGCCTATGAAAATCGCTTCTGTAATTGGATAATCCATCGTTGAAAACGATATTTACATTGCTCGATCTAGTGATTTGATGATTCTTAACTAATTGACGGCAACTTATATATTTATTATTGCATACATTGATGCTCCTCCAGTTGGCTACTCGAGTTTTAGCAAAAGCGACTCTCGATTGCTCCATTAGATAGGAACAGATTTAACAATACTAACTCCCTCTATACCCTTTCTACCTAAATTATATTAAATTTTTATTTGTAAATAAATTCGAACTAGGAACATACGCCTAACTTACACATCGCGTGTTATGTTTTAACCTCATCACTAGACCAAAACCTTTGGCCCATTCAATGACAAGGATTTTAAATTTAAGGTTTTGAATTTAGTGGCTGATGACACTGCATATTTAATGGTACACTGGCAAAACAATAGAGCTTTTGACAAAGAGTATATAAAAAGTACTTTCTATCACTACCTAACTTTGGTGTAGGTGTCAATGGTTCTCTTTCTAAAATTATGTACACACGAATACCTTTTTACTTTTTGCACATAGTCGTCACTAAAATGATACTTTCTATGACGCAGCAACAACTATACAAGAGTCACCGGCCACTATAACTATAGCTTTTTATAGCGATCTAATAAATCGTCACGAATATATATATCCTTACTTCTTGCATACAGTCGTCACTAAAATGATAATTTCTATGACACAGCGATGCCTACAAGAGCCATCGACCACTGTAACCATATTCTTTTTGTGGCAATCTTATTGAGGTCCCACAAATATATATATCTTTACTTCTTCCTTACCGTCGTCACTTAAATGATATTTTCTATGACACAAGACAGCTATACAAGAGTCACTATAACCAAATCTTTTTGTGGCAATCTCATTGAGTTGCCACAAATATATGTATATCCTTACTTCTTACTTGTAATCATCACTTAAATAATATTTTCTATGACGCAACGACGATTACAAGAGTCACCCACCACTATAACTATATCTTTTGTGGTAATATTGTTGAGTCGCCACGAATATATGTATACTTACTTCTTGCATATAATCGCACTTAAATGATACTTTCTATAACGCAGCAACGACTACAAAAGTCACCGGCCACTTTAACCATATCTTTTTGTGTCAATCTTATTAAGTTGTCACGAGTATGCATCCTTACTATATATCTTTACTTCTTGCATATAGTCGTCACTTAAATGATACTTCCTATGATACAACAACAACTGACCCCTATAACTATAGGTTTTTGCGACGATCTTGTTGAGTCTCCATGAATATATGTATCCTTACTTCTTACATATAGTCGTCACTTAAATGATATTTTCTATGATGTGGCGATGACTACAAGAGTCACCCGTCACTATAATTATAGCTTTTTGTGGCAATCTTGTTAAATCACCATGCACATGTATATGTATCCTTACTTCTTGTGTATAGTCGTCACTTAAATGATACTTTTTATGATGCAACGATAACTACAAGAGTCACCAGCCACTATAATTATATCTTTTTGTGGCAATCTTGTTGAAACGCCACAAATATATATATTCTTACTTCTTGCGTATAATTGTCACTCAAATAATACTTTTTGTAATGACTACAAAAGTCATTACTATCTATAATTTGTTTCTTGAATGTTTTATGGTGGTATTCTTATTGAGTCGCCCCCAATATCCTTACTATTCACATATAATCATCACTAAAATGATACTTTATACGACAATTACAAAAATAACACCATGTTCGATCTCATCGAATCGCCACGAATATCCTTATTTTTTGCTTATAGTCATCACAAATATGCACAATATTAAAGTACATACATACACATATATATATAGTTCTTAGTACATTAATTAATGGATGGAAGAGGCACTAAACATACATAATTATTCATTTTTTGAAGCTGAAGAAACAAAGGGAAATGGGGTAATAATTTCCACAATAGTACTTTGTTTGGGAAAAAAAAATACCACTTTAGAGAATATTTTAACTAATCAATCCCATTGAGTTGATTAGTTAATTAGCTTTTATAAAAGTGTTCCCCCTATTAAAAGTTTGCTATATAAACTAAGCACTTGCTTTTAATTATTAGCTATAATAAGGAAAAATAAAAGTTTAATTTTACTCTTGAAATATTCGATTTATCTTACATTTGTTTCTCGTATTTTATCCTCCCTCCAATGGCTATCTGACATTTGGCACCGTAGTTCGAAACATCTTTTTAATTTCAAGGTGAAGAAATCGTTAATAGAGGAGTCTATATATTTGAATCGAAAAAAAATATATATATATATTACATAAATGGCAAATGTTAGGGAAAGATTCCTCATCTTACGCAACACGAATCTGAATTAATCGAACTGCAGTACGTGTACCAAATCACCGGATAAACTAGAATGGAGTTGCCAAAACAACTATTATATGTTCTTTAAACACAGTAACTTGTTGAAGAAAACAGTAACTATATATGATTGTTAATGTGTTTAAAGACCATATAATAGTTGTTTTGGCAACTCCATCCTAGTCATTTGTCAATCAATTTTTTTGACTAGTTTAGTAAATATAAAATGTCCATTTTTCCACATGGTCTTTTTATAAAATTCAGTGGAAAAAAGAACATAGAATATAAATAGACCACCAAAAAGTTGCCAAACTAAGCCCTTTAATTAGTTTCTATCTTCTTCTTCTTTTTTTTTCATTGGCTATGATTCTTTTTGTTCTTTTAACTTTTTTTTAGTCTTGGGGATGTGTTTGGCACAAAGGAAAATATTTTTCCGAAAAATAAGCGATTTTTTTACTTTTTTTTTTAATATCGGTTAGTAAAAATCGCCTATAGAAAATAAAGGGTGTCTTTATCTGCACAAGATAAGACTCATAAGAGTAATCTTTACATGTATTCTACATCTCTACTCTTTCAATACCCCATTTGTTAGATTATATTGAATATATTTATATACGATCTAAACAAACACTAAGTAGGGTGAAGGGAGAGTTGAGGACTACAAGAATGAGATATGCGGAAGAATGGAAAGGAGTAAAATACCATTTATGAAACTTATTTTCTAGTAGAAAGTCATTTTCCTAAGTTGAACGAATCCTTTTTTGAAAGAAAAATCCGTTTTGAAAAATTTTGATCAACCGAATATGAAAAAAAAAAGTTTAAAAAATTCTGAAAAATAGTTTTCTTCCTACCAAACACACCCTTAATCCATTTAATGATGTGTTAAAATGTATTTCCCCCTCAAAATGTCTAAAAGATAACTACTTCAAATAATTTTTCAACCCCAAATATCTTCTTTTAAGTCGAAAATCTATCGGAATAGTCTCTCTCTACCTCAACAAGATAAGATTAAGGTCTTCGAAAAGAACACTAAGGCCAAAACACTCTACTAGGCTGATACTGACACTGAGAAATGAAAGCTAGGAGAGCGGATGGGATTAATCAATGAAAAAAGGAGACATAAGCTGATTCTTCCGAAGAGTCGGAAGCGAAGCGCGTACACCCCATCCTTCCCGGACCCACTTGTGAGACGTGGGATCACACTGGGTATGTTGTTGTTGTTGTTGTTTCAGCTCCAAATATCTCTTCTTTCACATGACAATTTCTCCAATTATATATTTCATCACAAAAAATAAAGTGTAAATAATGTACCAAATTTTCCAAAGTGACAAGCTCAGGACCACCACTAAGCCTGATAAGTCTTTTTTTACAACTGCGGCCATACTTATAAGACCTAACAAGAGGTAACTTAGTAGGGGCCTCCCCTTCTTCAAGAACTAAAATCCATCAAACAGATACCTGACAACACTATTAGTAGATCCTATGCAGAAGTTGACAAGAGTTCAAACAGTAAAACCTCTTTATAACAACGTTATTTGTCCGGATATTTCGTGACTGTTGTAGAAAACATATAATGTAACATAATATGACAAATCGGTTTCAAAAAGAAAACTTGACTGTTATAGAGGATGGCTGTTGTAAAGAGGTTTGACTTCAATACACTGAGACCATACACAATCAGGTCGTCTAAAAGATAACTACAAGATGACAACATTTGACCCCTCTGTAGAAGAAGGGGATTAGCACAAGTTACCTGCTATATTGTTCGGAGTCTCCAAATATGTTGGCGCACACATGTCGAATCCTCTGAAAATGCGCCACTTTTTTGAAGAGTCAGAGAAACATGATATACCTGTTACAACAGATTAAAATACACGGAAAGTGTTATAGATTCTTTACACCGTCAGTGTATATATAAATATATGTCAAATCCAAGTTGGAAAGTTATCTTGTAGACAGACAGAAAAACACACATGCATTCACTCCCACGTGAAGTGAATATCCTCTCAAAGCCTCTTAACCCCATTGTGGAAGATAAAATTTGTGGACCTAAGTAAACCTTAAAGGGCCTCCACTACAACAGAGAGAGAAAGAGAATTAGGAAAATTAAATTTTTGTGCAGCCACAATATATGACTTTCAAATTAGGATACACTGAATATAATAGTAAGCACATATCACCTTCATATAGAATGGCTATACATAAAGAAATATGGTGACATTGTTTCACCAAATGTGAACAGTTTGAATAAATAGTTGGTGTAGAATACCAAATTCTGCAGATAAAATTTGCTCAAAATAGCAATGAGACATGTTAAAAAAATTGACATATGGTAGTTGGAAGAAACACTGGTGAAGTACAAATGACAGGTGAAATTTTCCACTTCAAACTAAAAATACTGTTGAATCCCAAATCAAAATTTTCAATATTTTCCATAAATTAACATCCACTTTCAAGTTATATAGTCCTCACATGCAGTCCAATAGACCACTTAGTGTCTATTGATAGTGACACCTCCAAAATCCCCCCTTTATATATTCTCTTGACCAACCTTAATTTTCTTGAGGCCATTCTACACCCCCTATTTTCACTCAAAAGAAAAGGCAAATATTGAAGAAACTTTGTGGCAACAACCACTTTTAATTCCCTCTACACATTTAAGAAAGAATGAAGTCACCACCAACTCATTTCTTCTTTAAACATAATAGTATGCTTCTAAGGTTTCTTATATTCATACTAGGCATTTGCTCAATCAACAGAAGTAATCTCTGTTGTGACCAACTTTTTGCCACCCCAACTTCCAATTCTAATACCCCTTCAAGTTTCTCAGTGATTCAGTCATCACTGAAACAGTTAAAGATTGAAGGGTATTTTAGTTTCAAGAATTTCGATCACGTTGCCAAGGACTTTGGAAACAGATATCACTTCCTTCCATCAGCTGTTCTGTACCCGAAATCGGTTTCCGACATATCATCCACCGTAAAACATATTTTTGACATGGGTACAACAACAGACCTAACTGTTGCTGCTAGAGGACATGGTCACTCTCTAGAAGGCCAAGCTCAAGCTTACCAAGGAGTAGTGATCAGCATGGAATCGCTTCGAGCCCCAGCGATCCGTTTCCATGCAGGGGAACTGCCTTTTGTTGATGTCTCGGGTGGAGAACTTTGGATAAACATCCTGCATGAAAGTCTTAAACTTGGATTAACACCAAAATCTTGGACTGATTATCTTCACCTCACAGTTGGAGGCACTTTGTCGAATGCCGGAATCAGCGGGCAAGCATTCAAACATGGACCTCAGATCAATAATGTCTACCAACTTGAAATTGTCACTGGTATGTTCATGCACAACAGGCCTATTATTCCCCAGCTCCATAATATCAGCCAGAGTTTAGTCTTCCCATTTTTTCCTATTTTATTCAATAGAGTACCAATCAACACCCAGAAGTCAGATAATTAATCAGTAAAAAAGTGCTTACATTGTGGACTTGGACTCAACAAAGTCAGCAGCAGAAGGCAATTCTGTTACAACAAGTCATCACCTTTCTTTTTCTAACTTTTGGATACTTAACTCTAACTATTGGAAAAATCACATCCCTCCACTTATATGAGTTGGATTGTTACGTATTGTAATGCTGGAGGTTATTAAAAAAAATATTTTTTTTTCACAGGTAAAGGAGAGGTGATTACTTGTTCAGAGGAGCAGAATGCTGACCTATTCTATGGTGTACTAGGAGGATTAGGCCAGTTTGGTATCATCACAAGGGCTAGGATTGCTCTTCAACCAGCACCTAAAAAGGTAACTTTTCCAACTCCAAATATCAAATAAGTTAACGTCAATCGAAACAAGATTTTGAAGGGAAAAAAGGGGAACAAGCCCAGCAAATTCTACTAAAATCCAATTGTTAACAGGTAAAGTGGATTAGAGTGCTGTATTCAGATTTCTCAACATTTTCCAAAGATCAAGAACAGTTGATATCATCCAAGGATTATTTTGACTATGTAGAAGGATTTGTCGTTATCAATCGAACAGGATTGCTTAATAACTGGAGGTCTACTTTCAATCCTAAAGATCCACTTCTAGCCAGAAAGTTCAGTTCTGAAGGAAAAGTTCTCTACTGCCTAGAAGTTGCCAAATACTTCAATCCAGAAGAGACAACTAATCCTGATCAGGTAAGATATTTTCTAAAGTCAAGTTAATTATGCTTCTAGCTTTTGACAACTTTGCACAATGTTCACCTAAACATGTCAACATCTTGACTGCTGTTTCCTTAACACTACAGAATATTGATGCCCTCTTATCTAAGTTGAATTATATCGAATCCACGCTGTTCCAATCAGAAGTCTCCTACGTGGAATTCCTCGACAGGGTCCACGTATCCGAGATGAAACTCCAAGAGAAGGGGTTATGGGATGTCCCTCATCCATGGCTAAACCTTTTAATTCCAAGGAGCAGGATTCATGACTTCACACAAGAAGTTTTTGGGAAGATTCTTACTGACACTAGCCATGGTCCTATACTCATCTACCCAGTCAACAAATCAAAGTACTGAAATTATCATCACTCAAATAATCTTCTTACAGGATGTATGCATCTTCCTAACATGATCTGTGGTCATTTTATTTTGCAGGTGGATAAAAGGAACATCAATGGTTACACCTGAAGAAGATATCATGTATTTAATAGCATTTCTATCTTCTGCCATGCCATCTTCCACAGGAAAGGATGGACTATATCATATTCTAAATAAGAACAAGAAGATACTAAACTTTTGCGGAAAAGCACATATTGGAATGAAACAGTATTTGCCACATTACACTACACAGGAAGAATGGAAAGTTCACTTTGGCTCCCAATGGGAAACATTTGCTAGGAGGAAATCCACTTATGACCCATTGGCTATCCTAGCTCCTGGACACAGAATTTTTAAAAGAGCATCACTCCTTCAACAACAATGACTTCTTCCGATAAAATAAATAGCTATATAGAGTTTTTTACATTGATCTATGGTTATAATGCTCCACAATGTACACATGTGACAATGTAGAAGCATTGTAGCATTCTTTTCAGAAAGAACTATCTTTGTACATTGAATACCTGAAAACTGGCAGCGACTCTGATGCTTGTGCGTAGGGGATTTCATTAAAAATTCAGCAAGACTCCACTTACAGTTGACATTTTCATTTCATAAAAGGATTTTCAATATGGAATTTCACCTATATTATATCCTAGTACCACCTCCAACACAACAAGATACATCAAATAGGAAAGTGCACAAAGGAGAAACAATAGATTGACAAATAAGCATGTCGCTAAAAAAACCCATCGAGCTTATAATTAATTTCATACAGGGGTTTGATACTTATTGCTTGAGCAACCATAAGACACATAAGGGCACATTCAATCAACAGGAGCAGAACTGAGAGTCTAAGAGTGCCAGTAAAACTGGAAAACACCTTGGAAATCCACCTTAAGTTGTAGCGTGGATAGATCTATTTCTTTGCAGGTTCTTTCCAGCCAAGGCCTGGTCGATTAATGCTTTCACGCTGCCCTTCATAGTCCCAAGCATCACGAATAGAAGCTTCAAAATCAGTGGTATCAGTTGCCATAGGAAGAACGCTATTTAAATCGTCTCTTGCTCCTAGACCTCCGGCTCTTATTACATCATCCATAGTGATATCCGCCTCCATGTTTACATCTCCATAAGATTTCTCTTGTGCTGTGGCCACATCAGCTGTGACGTTTTTACCACCTTGACCTTGATTCACTTCAGATGTCTCTTCCCCAGAAGCCTGTTGCATTTTTCTATAGGACTTAATGCCTTCATTCTTTGTGCTATGGTCTTTCTTAGCTGCAGCTAAAGATGCGCCATGTTAAGGGGAAGACATCCTTTTTTTTTTTGGAAACATTTCGAATTGATTAAGATCAGACACAATTTATTATCATCTAATTGGACAATTGCTAAGTTTGAGAACACCTCAAATACATTCTGTCGACGAGAAAATTAATGAAAAAATGATATACAGAAGTTGTGAAAACTACCCTAGGAATCGACCAAGAAAAAAAAAGAAAACTACCCTAGGAAACAGTTCACTCGAGCTCCTTTTTCGACAAAAGAGAATGATCCCATTTTTAATTTCTCCTTCCTTAGAAAAAAAAGGGTAAATACTACATTTAGGATGCACTAAATACTTATATCTTCAAGGTTTCTTTTTTTATAAGGTTTAATATCTTCAAGATTGGCATCTAGAAATGTTGTTAAGCCTAATATTAGGAACTAGTTTATTAACTTGTTGCTTTCCCTCTCTCTCTCTCTCTCTCCCCTCTTCTGAATTTCTGTATTGACCTTTAACCTTCTATCAGAAGAAATTGCTATCTTTAAGTACATGACAAATCAAGGATGTGAACTGTGATCTACCAGTTTTCTCATTTGGGCAGAGACAAAGAATTACAAATGCTCGAACAAAGTTTAAGCATTTACCAAGCCTTTAAATGTTCTTTACAGAAAGCTCTAAAATAGATCCAATTTGATTGCGCACGTTGTTCTTTTGGTTTCAGTAGATAAGGCATATTCTTGGTATAGCCTTAAGATCACTTGCTTTGTCCTTCAGAGAACATCTTATCCAACTACTAGCAGGAGAACTTCTCAAATTAATTTTTTGATCAAGATATCACTAGTGGGTCAATTCAGTATATATGAATAGTAACCACCAGAAAATCAAATGACTGAGACATCTGTGGGACAATCATTCCAAAATTAAGAGTAACGAATTTTCCAGTAACTTAAGGGTCAAATACTGATGTAGGGATGAGAATTCCCACAACAGACCAAACAGGAGCCTCTTCTCCATTACAATGTTGTGTCTTGATCAACTATGTTTCTTAACTAAAGAAAAGAGCTTGACCGAAAAACAGAGTAAGAAATGAGTGCGTTATTTCTCTTGGGAAAGAGGGGAGTTATTAATTTCTGCAGGCCATTGTTTCCTCTGGCCAAAGAGAACATTTTTTCAGTTTCCTAACTGAGTGGATACATCATCTCCTTCTAAGCAGAGGATGTTACTTAATCTTATGGATAATCATCTCGATGCGGCGATGTCGGCGTGTTTTGCAACAGCCTTTCACCCTTAATTTAGAGATGATGCACTTCATTCTCAGAAAGTATGGAGTTTTTGCAAAATATCGAAATGCCTTCCTGTGTTTAGAAAGTCCTGCACCTTAAATTCCACACTGTCAATCAACAGTAATATCTATCTACTTGAACTTAAGGAATGTTCAAATTCATTTTGTCATTTTTCCAATGCAATTTTTTGGGCTCCAACAATCCACCACATAGTTGCCCACCTTCATCCTTTAACTATATCATTTTTTTAATAACCGTGGTGTCCGGGATCCTTTAACTATTTTTCTGATGAACATTACGCCCTTAAACTATTTGGTTAGCTTCTTCCAGTGATATACCTTTATGTAAACCCACAATTAAAACCTCTTGCAGAAAACAAAAGACATATACAATTCTATGATCTGTTGGAAATTTTAAAAAAGGTACTCATAAATTAACCGGTTTCAGTACAAACAGAAATATTGTTAGAACACCTGCGATGGGCAGAAATGGAGACCTAATAACAAGCTGAAATACCTTGTGAAGCTCCAAGAGTATTGTGGTCCATTCTGCCTAAACTAAAATAGAAGATAAGATTTCTGCTAGTAAGTATCTTCACCAGCTCACAACCCCTCGAGAGAACCTTCAAAAACCCTGTAACAGCAGCAGCATCTATTATTATCCAAGGACAAGAAACCATGAACACACACTACAAAATACGACAATTATATTAAACAGCCAAGCAAATTAGGAATAGAAGATGCAATACACTTCTCAATATTTGTCAGATCAAGACTCAAGTTTCGAAACCAAATGATTGTTGTTACTGCATACCATCACTCATGCTTTTTTTCTCTTCACTCTCAAACAAGACAAATAGAAGACCTAACATGCAATCTACCAATAAAAATTCCAGTCATTTCTTGAACTAGTTACCAGTCTTGCCTACCTAAATTTTCTAATCATATATCATCAGTCACCAACAGATACAGAAAACCGTGCAGGGGGGAGCTAGTGTGGCCGAACTCAGTAATAGCTCCCCGAGCCCAGTAGTTTTGGTTCAAAACTTGTATTAACTCGCATTCACCTTAACTAATTTACTGCGCAGCCAGGTAAACCTGCACACTAAGTCTAGAGCAGATGGGATCATTCCGAGTGTTGTACCTAGGAGTCCAGGGGCGGAGCTAGAGGGTTCATACAAGGTCCAAAAAAATATATGTACATAGTATATGTTGAACCCCTAAGTGAAAATCATGTCTACGCCACTAGCTAGGACTCGGAACAATTACTTTGTTAGTAACCCTCTCTACATTGGTGTACATACATCCATCTAGAAAGAGTAGCATATACATATATTACATATCAAAGGACTGCACATATATTATGAATCTTTCAAGACAAGTTCAATCATATCAAAACACTAACTTCCTCTCCATCCCTTCTCCACCCAAAAGAGAAAAGCTTATAATAAGCAAGTTTTGCAAGAATTAATCTCAATCCCTCATCTAGCAAGAGATAGTGAAAAATTAGCTAGAACCATCACAAGAATACCAGTCATCCATAGACAAAAGTTCAAAAATAACCAGCAAGCACTAAAAAGAACCAATCTTTTTTCCAAATAAAAAATAAAAAAATTCAATCTTGGCTATGTTTATGCACCTATTGATTTATAAAATACGAGTTCAATGTAATCTTTAAATTAGATTGAAAGGGGTTAGCGGACTAACCGAGATGAAGAAGAACCAAAAAGGGTGTCTGCAATATCAACTATTCTGCTATTCTACCGCACTCTATTATGGGATTCTTGAATTTTCGAGCACTGTGATTTTTTGTTTATGCTGGAGTGGAATGGAGTTGAGTTGACAGTACAAAATATACGTGTAGTATAGGAAGAGAGAACACGTAAACTTTGTTGTTCTGTAATGCTGCCAACTTATGAATTGTATTTCTTGGAAAATTGTTGGTAAAAGAGCACCAATGGCCCATCTTGACTTGTGCACATTTTATTGGCCCAAGTGTTTGGTGTCCTTTTATCATCCTCTAGATACATTTTTATGGAAAATATAAATAATTTATACCCTCCGTTTTAATTTATTTATCTTACTTTTCTTTTTTACTCCGTTTCAAAAATAATAATTTTTTTTCTTTTTAATTCTTTAATTTCAACTTTCCACCTAACATATTTAAAACCACAAGATTAAAAGACTTTTTGATACATTCCACGTGTCTTTAATTAAAGACTACAAGATTCAAATCTTTTTTTTCCTTTCTTAAACTTTGTGTCAAGTCAAAAACGCAAACCAATTAAAATGGAGAGAGTAATATCTTATTTTTACTTTTATTTTGTATAATATAGTGTCCATCTTGACCAACCAACTTATTACACGTTCGGGTTAGTTCCTAAGGAGAAAAATCTTTTGATAACTTACTTATCGAAATTAGTCCAAGTCGATTCAAACATGAATATCTAAAAAGAGAATTTCCAAACATGTCTCAAATTGATATTGTCTAACCGTGTAAAGTTTCAAATTCATAACAATTTCAAACTCCAATTTGAACTCTTGTTATCACGTTTTTTTTTTTAAATAATTTTTTAAAAAAAAATATCAAACCACAAAAATATAGTGTCTACAGTATCGGCTAGATCAACCAACTTCTTGAATGTTCTTGCTTATGTCAGTTCTTCATAAGTCAAGTATGTTAATAATTTACTTATCAATGTGAGTGCAAGTCGATTCAGACACAATCGCTAGGAAAAAAACTCAAGCCTCCAACTTCTCTCGAAATGTGGTCGTTGTAACATGGAAATCTCTTCAATCCATAACAACTTTAAAGTTCAACTTGAAATCTTGTTACCCTGTTCTCGTCAATGAAAATCAAATATACCAAAACGAGAATGCATAGTGCCCGTGTAGACCAATAGCGTTCGAAATATTCTTGCTTAGAGTTAAATTTGAAAATACAGTATCTTTAACCTATATTGTGCGGGTTGGTAGTGAGAATCTAAATGTTAAATGGAAGTCAAATATATAATCTTGGATCCATCTCTTCGTAATAATGCACTAATATTATTGAAATTCTGAATATGCTCTTGGTTATTTTATTTGACATTTAGTTTTATAGTGTGATCATGGTAATGGGAGTTCAATTTGGAGTTTGTAATTGTTGTGAATTTGGCGGTTTTACATGATTAGCCATCTACATTTTAAGGCTTTTATTAAAGTACCCAGATCGAATCGATTACTATTTATCTCGATAAACAAGTTATTAAAGTAGACTCTAAAAGCGAAGTCAAATAAGAACATTTCCGAGTAGGGTCAGAGATTTAAACAGACACTATACAAATTATATTGCAGAGTTTTGGTTATTGCAAAGAAGGTGGGTAACAATATTTAAATTAGAGTTTGAAACTATTATGAATTTGAGGATTTTGCATGGTTAGGGGACCATATTTTGAGTCTTCTTTTAAATAGTTGTGCCTGAATTAATAAGCATTCATCTCAATAAATAAGTTAACAAAGATTTCACTCTGAAAAACTAGCTCAAACAAAAAATTCTTGAGGAGTTTGGTTGGTCTAACCCGATCTATACACACACTATGTTTTGAGTTTTTGATTTTGTGGATGGAAGTAAGTGGGACCATATTTTGAGTCTTCTTTTAAATAGTTGTGCCTGAATTAATAAGCATTCATCTCAATAAATAAGTTAACAAAAGATTTCACTCCTGAAAAACTGACTCAAACAAAAAATTCTTGAGGTTGGTTGATCTAACCGATCTATACACACTATGTTTCAGAGTTTTGATTTTTGTGGATGGAAGTAAGGTAACATGTGTTTAATTAGAGTTTGAAATTATTGATTGAGGGTTTTACATGGTTAATTAGTCATATCTTGCCACTTCTTTTATATGGTTATACTCGAATTGCCTAGCATTCATCTCGATAAGCAAGTTATCAACAAACTTGACTCCCGAAGAACTATCTCAAACAAGAATATTTTGAGAGTCAATTTTCTAATTCTAACATGCATTTTACATTTGAGGAAGGTGGGGGGTAACAAACGTTTATTAGAGTTTGAAATTGTTGTGGACTTTGAGGATTTTATTCGATTATGCTACATTCTCCATGACTACTATTTTTAATCTCGACAGTTATTTCAAATATATAAATTTCTGCAGTGGTAAAAGGAGAATGAACACTTTAATATGCCAAATTTGAAGAGTTTAAAAGAACAAAAATACTTAATTAAAATCCAAGAAGATGCACAAAATTTATAAACTGGTAGTTTAAATTCACAATTTCATATGTAAGAATGTGACTAGTCTTATAAGCGTGCGAAAAATGAGCACACGTAATTATTTTTTCACATATATTAGCCTCTACTGAGTGATCACGACACCCACCTAGACCAACCAAAAATATTTTTTTCAACATTAATTTTTCTGAAAACTTACTTATCGAGGTATGTCTAAGCTGATTCGGATGCTCCGATTTGAAAAAAATAATTTCAAAATGTGACCAAACTAGCCATGTAAAACCCTTTCGACCCACAACAAAATTTCAAACTGCAACCTAAAACCCCCCGTTACCCCGCTCTCCTCTCAACAAAAACCCAAACCACAGTCTCTTTCAACTCTCTCAAAGATTCCTCTTTTCTTCATCACAAAGCGAAAATCCCAGCAATTCATCCAAAGAATCAAAAACCCCAAAATCCCCAAATTTGGGATTTTTTCAATCGTGCCTCGAAACGCATTATCTCATCGGATTATGTCGTCGGCAGCCGCCGCCACAGATTGCCGAAATCCGATCAGTTCATCCGTTCAATCATCTAAACCTAACGCTGATTCCAACTCTTCCAGTAGCTGTAAGCTCGATGCAGGATTTGATTGCTCGTTTTCTATGTCGTCGGATTACAAACTGGGTTCGGATTTTCCGGGTCGATCAAGGCGGAAGCCGAGGCTTGTGAAGATGAGGAAACAATCGGGTCCTCAAAATGTGGACCCGAAGGAATCGAGTTTTAATAGGGATAACCCGACTCCCAAGAGCTCGGATTGCAGCAGTGAGGGTTGTATTACTGGTACTTCAAATGGGTTTCCTAATTCTGGCAGCTTCGGGAGAAGTGGCAATGCGACCTTTGGTTTTTATGCTGGTAAGAGTGATTCTACTTTGAATATGAATTTGGAGAGTTTAGGTGCTGTTTTTGGTGCTAATAAGAGTGATGCTGCTGTGAATTCGGGGGCAATGTCGAACAAAAAAAATGGAGAATCTCTTGAGAATGTGGAGGGAATGGGGGGCTGTAGACTTGGAGAAAGTGGTAATGAGGGTTTGGTTTTTGGTGCTAGTAAGAATTTTTCTGGTTTGGATTCAAGTTTGGAGAATTTGGGTTTTGTTTTCGGAGCTAATAATACCAGTAGCTCAAAGTTTAACTCGAAGAGCAAGAATGGTGATCGAACAAATAAGAGTAGCTCGGCATCCCATCTGAATGTGTCTAATAAGGAGCCTGACTGTAGTGAGAGCAATGGTAATTCGAAGTCGAAATTGGAATTTGGACAGAGGAAGTCTAGTGGCAATGTAGGACAACCACAAGGTGATGATGTCAAGAATTGCTCGAGTGAGTCTCATATAAATGAGCAGTCCAGTATTTTCCACTTTGAAAAAGTTACTAATGGAAGTACATTGCAATCGGGTAAATTGAATGCTAACTTTGTGTTTGGTGCTGGTAAACCCAACTTTGACTTAAGGAATGGAGTGTGTAATAAAGATGAAGCATACAGGGGGCCAGAGTATCAGGGTCGAAAATTGAATGGCACTTCTATTTTTGGTTGTGGCGATAAAGGGAAGAACAAAGTGAATGAAAATGGAAAAATTGCTGAAGACGGGGACAATTTTAATAGGGAAAAGACCCAAAATCACAATGGTTGTTTGAATGCCCAAAAAAGTGACATAGATTCTGACGGGAAGCTCAAGTTTGATTCAAGTGGTAGGAATATTGTAGACACTGACATACCAAAAAACCCCATTTATAAACTCTCCGATGAGATGAATTCATTGAGCATTGGCCAGTCAGCACCAGTTAATGGTGCTGAGAAGACCAATGACCTGAACGAAAAATCACATGTCAACATCCAGAATGTATTTGTGTTTGGTTTTAATGAAAGCACTTCAAATATTTCAACTGAAAACGGTGCTTGCAATTCTTGTGATCTGCCCAAGGATGTCAATTTAAAAGATCCTGTTGGTAGCTCTGGTTTTGATAAAGCTGATACAATTGATGGCGAACCAAATGCCAAGAAAGCTTGTGCATCTGAATTTGTTGAAAATTTTGCTAGTTCATTAAAGGTGAGTAAGGACAGAAGGATGCCTGGAGAAACAGACCATACAAATTCTAACTTTGGTCTTTCCAGTGAGAAAATAAATTCATTTAGCTTCTCAGCAGGAACCTCTGGGAAAGAAAATCAGCCGATAAATTTTAACAGTGAGATTGGTGCCTCTAGTGAAATGCTGCAGAATAGTCTAAATAGTGACATAGAGAGGGATAAGATGCCCTTACCATTATTTACACCAGAGAGTTTTGGTTCCCAGCACAAAGTTGACACCCCAGAAGCACCTCCTGGCCATCAAGCTGAGAAGAAAGAAGAATTCAGCTTTCCAAGCACACCATTTATACCTGGGAAGTCCTTTTCTGATTTTAGTGCATCCATTTCAAGTAAATCATTTTCTTTTACTGCTAATTTATTTTCTGGAGTGAATGAAAAGTTGGGTTGTGGAACAAGTAGCAGATTGAGAGACAAAAAAGTGAAAAAGAAGTCCTTGAGGCAAGAAACCTTGGTACAGAGGTTAGCTGGGCAGACTGATCTTTCTAGCAAAAACAATTCCACCCACAATGATGAGTCTCCTGGATGTTGTTCACCTATGGATTTTTCACCATATGAGGATACAAATTCTTCTACATCTGCTGATAATTCTACCAGGGCAACTGAAACCAAGGAGGATGTGGTTGCTGCTAAAGATGCACCTTTTTTCAGTGATTCTAAGAAGAAATGTGGAGAAGGAAATGAGAAATTTTCTGGGACTGAATCTGGAAAGGAATCTGATAGTCAGAGAGATTTTAGTTCCTATACTTCACTCTCTACACAAGATGGGTTATCATCCATAAGGCGCCAATATAGGAAAAAATACAAATTGAAAGTTGATAGTTGTTCAAACAACTTAAATCACAGAAAAGTTTCCACTGACGCAGTTCAACATTCTTCCTTTGGTCGCAAAAGTTCAGCAGACATCCCAAGCGGAGTTACATCTCATATGAGAAATAAAGGGATACATATGTCTAAAGTGGACGAAGACCATGAGATGCTGGGGCTCACTGTCCGTGAAGCCTGTGAAAAGTGGCGGATCAGGTGCTAATATCTTTGAGCTACTCTTTGGTGAATTGCTATGCATTATCATGATTTCCTTTGAGCTTTTGGTTTTCAGTTTTGCTGCAATAATTTCAACATTATGGTTGTGTTCTGGCTTTTTCTGGATCTATTACATTCTGACATTGAGCATTATGAATTTGTCCTTCATATTTACAAAGATTTTTCTGTACCAGGGGAAACCAAGCCTATAAGGCTGGAAATCTCTCGCAAGCTGAGGATTTATACACTAAGGGTATCAAATCAGTCTCCTCTACAGAAATTTCAGGCTCTTGCCTAGAGCCTCTTTTGTTATGCTACAGCAACCGAGCTGCCACACGAATGTCGCTTAGAAGGATGAGGGAAGCCATCAGTGATTGTGCATCTGCAGCTGCCTTGGACCCGCACTTTCTTAAAGTAAAACTGAGAGCAGCAAAGTAAGGGTTCTACATGTGGCATGTGATATCTCTAATATGAATATTCTATATCTCATACTGATAGAAAAGTCTGCCTTTTCATTAAAAAACACTAATATAAAATGTTAAAGACATAATTAGGTAAATTAAAATGTACTCTCTAAAACAACTTAAGCTTTTAGATGACATGGTCACATACTCCAACATGATATTAGAGCAGACAAAGGCCTGGATTCAATCTGGTGGCAACTGAATTTGTTTTGATCCTGTCTGGAGAAAAATAATGAGGGCTAGTGATATCATTAGGTGTCATATTATCATCATCTGATTCAATTTCCTTACGTTAGAAAGAAATCTGTTCAGTGTTGAACCCAATGCCGTGTTCTTTTATAAGACTGTTATCTTTTCCTTCCCGAGTGAATTATTTGTTGACAAACTTATATATCTTGACAATCTTTGCATGCCAGTTGTTATCTGGTTCTTGGTGAGGTCGAAGAAGCAATTAAGTATTACACGAATTGCTTGGAATCAAGAATTAATTTATGCCTGGATAGGAGAATTACAATTGAAGCAGCAGAAGGCTTGCAAAAAGCACAGGTGACCGATTTTTGCTTTTCCCATGGAATTGATGCTCCCACCAATCCCAGTGCTTTCCAATTTCTTTGAATGGCAAACTTTGGTGAATTCCAATAATTCGAAATAATGTAGACTACTACTTGTCTATGTGGCCTTAATCTTGGCATAAATTCTTCCCATCTAATTACTCTACTTTTTTCACCTATGGATGACTTTCCGAACTGTAATTTGATTCTTATTGTTATACTTTTCCTTCTTAATCAATGTGCTAGTCAAACTGGGTTTAATTCGAGGGCAGAATGTTCGCGGTGTTGTTAATTACTTATTCTAGAATAGTGATAATCTCTGCTTAGCTTAAATTCTTCCTCTGGAATGCCTAAATACGGTTCTATGAAAAAGATGCTTAATTAATAAGATTGGAAGCTATTGATAATGACTTATATTGGGGTTGTGAAGCATGTGGTGGTCTGCGGACGTAGTTTCAGACATTCAACATTGTTGACTAGTAGCTTTATTGAATTAAAGAACATTGTTGACAAGGAGCTTGACTTCCTAAATTTGTAACATGTTCCTAAGCTGCTGTGGTTATTCTATACAGATTTCTGCATAATGTTGTATCTGTTGGACCAATACATCGATAATCTTCTTTCCTGAGGTGCCTTTCGAGTGCAGCTATTAAAGAGATTTTGATGAAGACATGCCCTGATTTCGTGACATTCAAAGAAATATTATTGATATGACACTCTATCCCATTTTTATGAATTTCACCATATATTGCAAAATACTTTCGGGCATATTATTGGGAAATTTTTTCAGGATGGTCACGCAAGGTTCTAAAGGAATGTGAGCAATAGATTTTCTTTTTCTTTTACTGATAAAAAAACTTTTCTTTTTTCTCAGTCCTCTAGAGGTAAATCTGCTAAAGAAAATTGACCCTCTTTTAAAATAAATTCTGGTTTCTTTAGGGGTTGTTTGGTTGGGTTACAAGTTATACCAGAATATAATGATGGGATTATAATACAGGGATCAAATAATAATGGGATTATTTAGTAATATACTTTTATTGGCAGGCATTTGGTTCATTGGAAAAAATGAGATACGGTGTATAATATACTTTTATTGGCAGGCATTTGGTTCATTGGAAAAAATGAGATACACGGTGTATAATATAAAATATCTGTTTGGTTTTAAACTGGATAATATGGATATATTTATATTTCCAATTTTAACCTTGTCTTAAAAGAATTTCAGAGAAAAGCCTTGGAGACGGACAAATGTGTGATTTTGTTGTTTTAGTTCCAGGATTGTTATCCGACATAGAGTGTGCTATAAAAATAATATTATCTTGGTGATCATCTGATTGGATTGCCTATTGGTGGCAGAAAGTATCTGAACATTTGCGTCGGTGTGCTGAACTTTTGCAACAAAGAACTCCAGATGCAGCAAAAAATGCTCTTGGAATTACCAATGAGGCCTTGTCTATCAGCTGCTATTCAGAAAAGTTACTTGAAATGAAAGGAGAGGCTCTTTGCAAGGTCCGTGCTGTTATAAATTTTGAGTATCTTCTTTTTTTAAACTAGATAACTTATAAAACATTAAAACTTATAGCAACTTGCTTCTGAATTCTGTGTGTCATTTCTGCAATATTCTACAGCTCCAGATGTATAATGAAGTGATTGAGCTGTGCCAAAAATCTCTTGATATTGCTGAAAAGAACTTTACTTCTGGCTTCACGAACTTAGATGATCTCAATAGCAAAAACTCCTCTTTGATGCTTTGGAGATGGCACCTTAAGTCCAGGTCGCACTTCCATCTTGGAGAGCTTGAGATGGCCCTTGACTTAATTGAGAAACAAGAGCAAATGGTTTCTGTTGGGAAAAGGTAAACCTGAATTTTCAAGAAACATGTTCAACTCTCTTCCTCTTGATTTCGGAATGATATTTGAGCATTTTGCTCCATCTTTCTGTATAGATCTGGAAACATGACCCAGGAATCATCATTTCCTCTAGCAGCCACTATTCGTGAACTTTTGCATCACAAGGTATATACCTGTTGTTTTATGATTCTATCTGGTATTGGTTGACCAAAATTATTGACTATTAGTTCCTCGTCTTTTCAGTTGTAGAGTTCCACTGGTTCTTGTTAGAGGTTCTTTCAGTTTGGGTCTGTTTCAACTAGCTTTTTGTGAAGTAGTTTATTGTTTCCTCTCTAAAAACAGAAAGCTGGAAACGAGGCATATAAGTCTGGAAAATATTTGGAAGCTATTGAACATTACACTGCTGCTATATCCAGCAGTGTTGAGTCGCGTCCTTTTGCAGCTATCTGTTTTTGCAATCGAGCTGCTGCTCACCAAGCTCTTGGCCAAATTGTTGACGCCATTGCAGATTGCAGTCTTGCCATTGCTCTTGACAAGAACTATGCAAAGGTTTGTTTACAAGCATGCTTTAAGTAGACTTTTGGTTTTCTATTCCTAGCTATCTCAATAACCTCAACTAAGTAAATTTTTCATTTTAAATGATAACTTAAATAAGGTGTGACTAAAGATATTGTGATTGGGAACTTAGTGGATCTGGATGGTTACAATCTGTTAAGCCGTTCAAATGCAGCAGGAAGAGTAACAATGCTAGTAATCCTAAGGCCTTTGCTACGTTTCCATGTCTTCACCTTATTAGACACCGTTGATTGGAGTTAGCAGTCATCACTCCTGCAAAGGAGCAGGTATTAGGATTAGAGAATGAATACAAGCTTCAGCGCTCTGTTCCAGAAGAGATTCTAGGTGTTTTTAGGGCAAAGCGATCACTTTGCATGAGATGAAATATAAGTGTCTCTGCATGCTAGCTTGTTGGTGTAAACTCCAGGATATATATGTGATGCACAAAATGATAGACATCATTAACTCATTTCAGGAATAGGTTCTTCTTTGGAGTTGTTCCTTGAGATTGTAACATTAACTATGCTGTCTATACTGTCACAGTCATCCTAGTTATTTTGTGTCTAAAGTGGATTTTTACCTGATCTGCTGAATTTGGCAGGCTGTTTCAAGGAGGGCTACCTTACATGAGATGATTAGAGACTATGGACATGCTGTAAATGATCTTGAGAGGCTCATATCCCTTCAGGAAACTCAATCACAAGAAAGGGCTCGACAGTCTGAGGCGCTAGATAAGTCAAATGGAAGCAGTGCTAAAGAAGCAAAACGAACTCGTCGGCAGCTATCGTCAATTCAGGAGAAGGCTAAAAGAGGAACAACGTTGGATCTTTATCTTATTTTGTAAGTTCAAATATCATTCCAGTTATGATTGATTTTTCTTCATATATATGATTTGATAAACCGAAAAACTATGAATTGGACGCAGTCTGTATGAGGCTTGCCATTTGTTACTGTTATTTAACATTCCATCCTTTCCAAGTTGAATGTCCTTGTTTCTTCACTGTCCCTGCATTACATAACACTTCCAAATGAAAGTTTACAATTGATTGTACATAGAATCATATATTATCTCCTGTTTCTTATACTTTTAACTTTTATAATATACTTCCTTTGTCTCGTATATTTTTCTTTCTTGTACTATTTCAGGCCTAATTATAGCCAATATTTTAGTGTAATCTTGCATGATTCATTATAATAGTATTGTCTCCACTATTGTACGAATTCAATCCCATAGAGTGGTGTTGGGAAGAACACCGTGATAAACATTTTCGCGATCGTCCTAAAGATGCTATTTTATGCAATAAGAAACAGACCTTTGTACCATAGACAAATTACCTACCAGCTAACGCATCTTTGCATCTAGTCTGTGACTGTGAGAACGCATGCTCTGTTTTTATGTGGTTGGTGCAGTACTTCTCTGATACAAAGTGTGCATTAACGTTTTGCATTTTATGTAGTATTATGTCAAACTTCTGTGAAGAAGTTTCCTCTGTTAAAAAAATGACTATTCCAAGTTGAGAAACTGGCATTGAAATCTACCAGATTCACATGGTCAATGTTTCTGACCTGAAGATCTTGCATCTGGTAGATGATACTCCGGTGTTGTGGTTAGCAAGAGCTAGTGTATACCTCTTGTCACCTTTGCTGCCTGAACATTTGTGAAATATTCTTATGCATTTGAGATATTAGTGATCTTAAATTCTCTTTGGCAGGGGAATCAAGTCATCTGATACAGAATCTGACATCAAGAAGGCATATAGGAAAGCAGCCCTCAGACATCACCCTGACAAGGTCCAAGCCCAATCCTTTTGGAGTTTCAGAGGTTGAATTAATAGTTGATAGTGTACTCATTATATTGTTTATGCAGGCGGGTCAAATTTTGGCAAGGAGTGATGCTGTGGATGATGGTGGGTTGTGGAATGAAATCTCTGAGACTGTTCGCAATGACGCTGACAGGCTATTCAAGTTGATTGGGGAGGCATATGCTGTTCTCTCAAATACCGACAAAGTACACTAACGCATGATTAAATTTTCATTCTTTCTGCTCAAACAATATGATCATATGTTTCTCCAGAACTATGGCTCCTTAATAGATTTTGCAAGCTGCATGTCTATGCCATAGAGATTTAGACACTAAGTGGTCGTTTGGTAGAGTGTATAAGAATAATGCTGAATAAGGAGAATTAGTAATGCTTGCATTGGTAATGCAGGTATTAGTTATACTTGCATAAGTTATGCTTAGGTTATTTCTTATGCAGTGTTTGGTTTATTGTGTTAAAAATAACATTCATTAAATAATTTATTTAAAAAAATTAGTTATTTATAAAAATACTCTCCACAAATAAGATAGAAAGGATGTGGAATAGGTTTTGAGGGACAATTATGTCTTTAACCATGCTAATGCATGCTGCATTTACAACCACACATTAATACCATGGTTTTTAATGCATTAGTTATACATAGCTTAATAAACAAATAGAGTGTTAGCTAATGCTTGTATTAGTTATACATAGGTTGAAAAAACGTATTAAACAAGGTATTAATAATACACAAAGCTAATTGCTTGCATTATTTTTTCTAATGCACTCTACCAAACGACTTCTAAAGGGTCGTTTGATAGAGTGTATAAGAATAATACTGAATAGAGTGTATTAGTAATGCGTGCATTAGTAATGTTGAGATCATTCCTTATGCATTGTTTGGCTTGATGTGTTAAAAATAACATTCATTGCATAATTTCTATAAAAAAAATTAATCTACTTATAAAAATACACTCCGCAAATAAAATAGAGAGGATGTGGAAAAGGTTTTGAGGGGCTATTGCGTTTTTTAATCATGCTTATGTATGCATTAAAAACCATTGCATTACTAATACAATGTTTTTTTGTGTATTAGTTATACATAGCCTAATACCAAATAGAGTGTTCATTAGTTATACATAAGTTGAAAAACTGTACTAAACAAGGTATTAGTAATATCTAAATGCATCCTACCAAATGACCCCTACCAATACTCTAAGTGATTATGATTAATGTCGTCAAAAAATAAGAGAATCTATAAAGACGTTCCGTAAAATATTCAACAGGATCACCAACAGTTAAGGAAACTTACTTCATTGCCAAAGCTCCTAAGTGAAGCCAATTGTATGATGCTCTAACGTATTCATAAGAAATTTCCCTCTTGCTTCATGTGGTCTTAGAGCCTGTACGGTCTTGGTAGAGAGATAAATAGCTTTCATCTACTTGTAAAAAATTTGTGCCAGAAGTCTTCTCAATCTTAGCTCCAGCTGTGTGTTTGCCTTACATGCTTCATGCACCATCAATAGTCTAAGTTTGATATCATTGGTCCAAGTTAGCTGACTTGTTAGTTAGCACTCCACTTTTTTCTAGTGAATGTTCTGTGTTAGCTAGCTTGTCAAATTATTCTATGTCAATTGACCTACCAAATCAACAATCTACTTTTTTGTGTGTCATTTCATCATGAAATTGCTGTCCAGCACCATGTATTACCAGTGATATGGTCAAGCTGACAGCATGCTTGTCTATTTTTGCGGACTAGTCAAGCTGGACAGCATACATCTGCGTAAATTCAGGATCTACTGAAACAGCCTCTCTCTACCCCACATTGTATACCCCACCTTCCCAGACCCCACTTGTGAGATTACATTGGGTTGTGTTGTTGTAGTTGTATCATGTCGAAGTTTCATGGCAATGCCAAGTAGTATGACTGTTATAGCTCATTTAAGAGATGATTGGTTTTAAAGTACATTCTGGACATCATTCTTGGGGAAGCCCATATCAATGATGTACAATTTCAGTGTCTCTTTCTTGTACAAGATTCTTTTTGGTCATTGTGACTCGTCTGGTAGTTCCTCCCATTTGTATGACCTACTTGTACTTTTCCGGAGTTGATATCATAAGTTTAATTGAATTATGCTACGATGAAGGTGTTTGAATAATTATTTAGTTAGTTTGGTAGATATATTTTAAAATAATGACTGAAAATGTAGAAAAGGAATAAAAATGTCACATAAAATTCAAAATATTCCTAAGTAGCTGTTGTGTGTGAACTTTGCCATTTTAGGAAAGATGTATGTTTTGGGTACAAATGAAATTGGGAAAGAGTTTATTGTTTCTCCTGTGTGGGTAATTAACTAACTTGTGTATTATTTCTGTGTTGCAGCGTGCAAAGCATGATTTAGAAGAGGAAATGAGGGATGTTCAAAGGGAAAGCGCGAGAAACAGCAGTTCTTGCAGCAGACCTTCTGGTTCTTACTCTTCTCCATTTGAGAGGACCAACTGGTCTAGAAGACAATCTAACTTTTACACTTCTCCATTTGGTAAAAGTAGTAGTAGGCACTACGGGCAAGAGTATTGGAGAACCTATGGAGAATCACATCCCCGGTGGTAAATGATATGCCTGCAGCCCTGATGATCATCTCGTGTCTATTGAGAACGAATGACTTGCTCCTACAAAATCAACCATCGACGAAGGATGGATTCAGTCTTTAAACTATGTCATCAATTGGTGTCCTGATCTCACTGAGCAAGAACTGCTAGTGACACCAACTCTATTATCTTAACGACAGGTTTTGCACGAACCCCCCCCCTGCCGACATTCTGTTAAGTCTAGTTTGGCATTTTCTTGTCCAGTGAAGCTGTCGGAAAATTTAGCCGGAAAAAAAAATACTTTTCTTCATTTTTGCCTTTTAGAGTGGACCTATACCTTCAAGTTTTGACAACATGTTCTTGTGAGTTGATCAAATTGTAAATTAGTTAGAGATGTCTAAGTTTATCCGCATATAAAGGGAATAAGATCAAATTTTCTCATCATGTATATATGAAGCTGGTAAATTTTGTTATCAATTACACTTTTGGTTTTTTCTTTTTACCTTTTTATTAACAATAAATTGTTTCGTATTTATCGAAAATAGCCCCTCCATCTAAAAAGAAATGCATAAATGACTTTTTGAACAAATTGTTAAAGCTGAGGTGGCATAAAAAGTCAACAATAAATATTAAGGTTGACTTGTAGAGTGGTAAATTCGTAATAATATCCAAATTCAGGACCTATATTCTCCACTCCCCTAACAGCTTGTTTGGAAGGCTGTTAGACTTAATTTCATAATACTATATCATATAATACGATGAGTAAATATTTGCATTGATTGCATCATTTTTCACGAATAAATTTATAATAATAAATAGAGTATTGAAGTGAAGTTAATAAATAAAATGAGATTATTAAATAATAAATAAAATCAAAATGAGAAAGAAGATGTAACAACATGATCATACTAATTTAGTTTCAAAACTAGATTTCTTCCGTATATAAACTATATCTTTCTCTTCCTCGTTCGACATTAGTCAGGCCTACAGAGATAATAAAATTTAGGTAGCAATCAAAATCGATTTTGTATTAAAAATAACAATACAATAGTTAACAACCATCCAAACAAGGTTTAAGTATAAATATATGAAATCCGCTGTTACTTCTGAAAAAATTTCTTCACAAAATTTGAAATTTCTCCGGCCAAAAAAAAAAATGTCCGGTTACCCTCACAATCCCTCCGGCTACGGTTACGGTCAACCACCACCACAATCTCAGCCGTACTCCTCCACTGCATACGGAGGTTCAGCTCCGCCACAAGGTCACAGCTCCCCCTACGGCGACCTAAATAAACCTCCGAAGGACAATACCCCGCCGTCCTCCGGTCCTTACGGCGGTTACCCATCTGCTCCACCTCACTCAGGTCCTTACGGATCCAACCCGTTTGCGTCTCTGATGCCGTCGATTTTCCCACCCGGAACCGACCCGAATGTGATGACTTGCTTCCAAATGGCTGATCAGGATGGTAGTGGGTTTATCGATGATAAGGAGCTGCAGAAGGCACTGTCTTCGTATAATCAGAGCTTTGGATTGAGAACTGTTCATCTTCTTATGTATCTCTTCACTAATACCAATATCAGAAAAATCGGTAAACCTTTCTTCTTTCTACTAATTTTTCGTAATTAAAAAAAGTATTTTTAAAAAAAATAAATATTACAGTATTTTTTCTTTTTCGCACCGTAATCAATTGAGTGAATTAAGAATCATAAATTTTCGCATTTAAATTCAGAATATAAGTTTTCGTATTTAAATTCTAACAGAGATAAAAAAAAAAAATTAATTGATTTCTTCTCACAAGTGAACAAAGTTGCCATGGTATGTGTTGTTGACTGGAGGTAAGTGAAATTAACCCTAATATAATTATAATATATATATGAAAAATGACAAAAATGATCCCTTATTTTTTTAAAAAAAAAATATCATCACAATTAATACGAGAGAGATTTAATACTAAAAAAGCTATTAGTGGGGCCTTAATGCCTTATAAACGCGTGTTGACTAAATACTTTTAGATAGGATTAGAGTGGAAGATTTTTTTTTTTAAGGCAGCTGAAAGTCTTGAATCAACTGGTTTCTACTTACAGATGCTTACTGGCTGACATTTCTTCCATTGTTAGAAACTTTGTTTTCTTTAATGCTAAAGTTGTTGTATTTCTTAAAATAATTATGATGTTGATAAATAAATAAAGAGTTAATGGTCAAAAATACGCATGAAGTATCATGCTATTTTTGAGTTTCATACTTGAAAGGTGCGCGAGTCTCCTACTTGAACTATCACCAAATGTTTATCAAAACACATCTCAACTATCAGGTATGCGAGTTTCCTACGTGAAATCTCACCATCGTTCAGGTAGGAAAAGTAAACAACTGATAGTTTAGGTGTGTTTCAATAAACATTTGGTGATAGTTCAGGTAGGAAACTCGCATACCTGATAGTTCAAGTATGAAACTCAAAAAATCATGATACTTCAGGTGTCTTTCACTTTTCACTCATAAACAAATAAATAAAAAGCTCTCTACTTTACTTGGTCAAGACCGGGTGTGAGCCTGTTGTTTTTCTTGAGTTGGTGTCAAGAATGTCTAGTGAGAACCAATGACCATTTCACTCACTATGGTGGCCTTGTAATGAACCAAGGTTTCTTTCCAATAATTCCTTTTTCATTATTCTTGATGATCAAACCTTTTTTTTATGGAAGGCAGGTCCCAAAGAATTCACTGCAGTCTTCTATAGTCTTCAAAACTGGAGGGTGAGTTGATGTTGAAATTCTCATAGTCACCTTTGGATCTATGTTGCTCAGACTCTTCAAAATATTCATAGATGCTTGTCAGATCCTGCAAAAGTAGTGTATTTTTGGAGGATCGCAGGCAACATAACTTTGGATTGCTTTTTATCAAATTTGAGAAATGTGTTTCTTTAAAAGCTATCTTATTGAATCTTGTAATTTATGTTAGGCAATTTTTGAGAGATTTGACAAGGATAGGAGTGGAAAAATTGATTCTTCTGAATTAAGAGAGGCCTTACATAGCCTGGGATATGCTGTATATGGTCCTGTTCTGGAGTTGCTGGTTTCCAAGTTTGATAAAACTGGTGGAATGAATAAGGCCATTGAATATGATAACTTCATTGAGTATGTTTCCCCAATAATGCAATTGGTTTTATCACTTTCCTAACATTTACTCCTCTCTTAAATTATCTGTCTTTTTTTTAAAAATAATTGTCTCAAATTATTTGTCGTCTCAAAACCCCTTCTAATTAATATTTCTTTAGGTGTGTATAAAGTAAAAAAAATGATAGATAATTCAAGACGAAGAGAGTATGTTTTTCCAGGCTTTCTTCTATTTTACTAACTTTAGTGTTTTCTCCTTTTGTTTCATGGGCTTGATTTAGGTGCTGTCTCACTGTTAAGGTAAAGTTTCTTTGGCATCAGATACAATCTTTGAGCTATACCCCTTCCATTTCATCATGTTACATACTTTTAGATTGCAAAAAGATTTTTGATTCTTGTCGACTTAAGCTAAGTGGTGTATATAATGTTTTAAAGGTACTCTTTATATCTTCGGGTCTTAAAACATGTCATGTCATTCTTGTAAGAAAGATTCATTGAGGATATAATGAAAATGTTGGTCTCAAACTTTAAGATCGCAACGAATACTTTTGATTCTTGTTGTCTTAAATTGAGTGGTGTATATAACGTATCAAAAGTACCCTTTATATCTTCTGGTCTTAAAAAATGTCATGTCATTCATGTAAGAAAGAGTCATTGAGAGTATAATGAAAATGTTAGTTTCAAACTTTAAGATTGTAAAAAAAACTTTTGAATCTTGTCCTCTTAAACTAAGAGGTGTATGTAACATATCAAAAATATTCTTTATATTTTTTGGTCTTAAAACATGTCATGCCGTTCTTATAAGAGACGTTCATTGAGAGCAAAATGAAAATATTGGCCTCGTGAAAAAGACGACTTTTGAATCTTATTGTTTTAAACTAAGAGGTATATATAACATATCAAAAATACTCATGTCATTCGGTTCTCACAAAGTCCTGTATATGTGCAGGGACTGACTGAGAAATTCAAGGAGAAGGATACTACCTATTCTGGCTCAGCAACATTCACTTATGATTCCTTCATGCTGACTGTTTTGCCTTTCCTTATTGCTTAGAGACATGTAAAAATTTTACTTTGCAAATTGTCAGTTTGTTATTGGTATGACCTTTCTCCTCTTGTAATTATTGTTTCTTATCATTTGTGTTCTGAGACAATTTGTTTCTGATTGTTTGGTTTGTAATATTTATTTTAAATTAGTTGGATTGAGATAATAGGAGCCAGATTTTGCATAGCTAAATTAAGGTTCAATCAAATGTGTACACATTAACATACCTGAATATATGCTCAAAGGTATCAACTAACTTTTTTTGGTTTAACCATTTGATATTCAGAACTTATTGGCACTACTAATCCAAATTCAACAAATTGCAGACATAGAACTAAAAGGAAAAAAACAACCACCCTTACTGTTGTGGCACAAGTGGGGAAAAAGGTTGTAATGTCTAATTTCACATCTGGCTGCTGCAAGTTTGGGTTTTGCATCACTTCATCTTTTCTTCCTTGAACAGAACATGACGATTCACACGAGGATCAAACTTCCTAAATTCAAGCTTCGTCTGACTCGTTTGAAGCTTTTTGGTCTTCTTCTTCACATAGAAAAATCCAGTTCCAGCAGCTGAAACAAGCCTCACGAATAGAGCACCCGCCTTCTTCTTCTCACCCATTACCTTTTACTGCTACAGACACCTAAAAACAGATTGAAGTTTTAGTTTTATACTAGGTAATTTAAGGCCCTTGTATCCAACATACATGTCCCCTTCTTAGGTGTTTGATTTTCATTTTCATGGCCAATATAAGCAGGTTCATCCAATGGATCTACATAATAAAGTAAGCTCACCATTGCAAATGAACAACTTATAACTCTCTATCCTTACTCTTTCATACTCTTTTATCTTATATCCACCAAAACACCTCCTCAATTATACAAACCCAACTAATTTCCACAAAGAAAGAACCAATGAATTCAGATGAAAAAAGCAAATCATGTGGGATTCAGATAAGAATGGGTAAAATGCAAATTAAAACATAACCAAACACTTACCGGAGATAGGCGAGCAAGCAAAGAGGAGCGAAAATTAGGGTTTTAAGAAGCGGAATGATTCAGAGAGAGTGAAAGGTAGCGATGAAAGAGAAACGAAGAAACAGCAAATGCAGACAACACTTAGGGTTACCATTTATTTGTTGTTTTTTTTAAAATAAGTTTATTAGGGATTTTGAATATAATTTAATAAAATTGTATAATAATTG
>JACEIK010001361.1:254936-288827 GCA_018107945.1 Datura stramonium
TTTCATTTATTTCTCTAATTTTTAATAAATTATATGTTCAAAACATGATCAATATATATACACGCTACCCTCTTTGAGCTCTAGTTGCGAAGTTACGCTAAGTTTATTATTATCATTGTTGTGGATAATTATCCTTTTAAAAAAGTACAATATTTTCATATTATGAATAAAATAGAAGGTCCTTCGGATGACTCAATTAGTTTTGAGGGTGGTTATTCATATGGAGGATCCGGGTTTAATTTCTCCTCAATATCTTCTGAGTCGAACCTGTTGCATAGAATTTGCCTAGTGTGGTTTACATTCCTGTGTGGTTTGCAGATAAACAATGAGTTCGACGGGCTAGTTGTTTTAAAATTCCAATAAAATAGCATTTCAAAAACCCTCTTAGGCCCAAAACGAAAGCCCAATTGAAATCCTTACAAATATGCTATTTTGTTCATTCTTTTCTGAAGCTCAACAATGGGGAGGAAGAGGAAGCACTTAGAAACAGAGGCAGCTGCCAATGGAAACTACTAAATCTGTTCAAAGCTGTGTAAGTAGGAATTATTTGAAGTCCTGTTATATATGGATGTGATAAAGGTTTTCCAACTGAACTGCTTTGTTCTTTCTGTGCTGAATGGGTGGAGGGGACTGGGTTATAATGCCAGACCTAGATGAAGAAGTTTAGTTACCATTGACGATATAGCAACACTGTGGCATATGCATTGTCCCTTGTCAAAGAAATAAACTATTCTCGTTTCTAAAAGTTGAGTTGAACCAGAAGGGGAAACCAAGAAGATGAAGACGAGTGTTTTAACTTGTCTCTGCATCCACGGGTGCTAGTTCTTTGTGAACTCCTACTTTGTCATGTTTTAGAGGAGGATAACTTGGTTAATTGACAATTTGTACCCTACTACTGTAGTTGTGCTCTCTCTTCCCTCTTTGCTGTTTCGCCTGTGAGAAGGAGCTCACATTCTTTTAGCACTCTATTCAATTAATGTTCTGTAAAAGCATAATAAATTCTGAAGTTTATGAGAAAATTTGCCTAATATTGTTGATACAACAATTACACATTAAGTTTAGCCTAGCATCACAAATTCACAGCCACCGGTGCAGCAAGAAAATCACCTCTTGTTGTTGTGACTTAGTTCTTTTAGRYGCCTTCCAATTGAGCTTAAATTGAATATCTGGACAGCATCTTTTAACACCATTATTCTGATTTTTAGGACTGTATAGACACCACACACATTGGACAATCCCTTCCTAATTCTATTCTTCTGCTTTGTTATTCTTTGCTCATTATTCTTACTCACATGCTCTCATTTTTTATGTACTGAAAACAATCGGCCTGATTGAATCACTTGCAGTTACTTTTTTGCATTTGGACTCTGACTTCATATGAAGTTTCAGATTTCAATTTCTGCTCTCTCTTTTGTTTTATTTGATTGGTAGTTTTGTTCTCTCTTTGAGCCTTTTTATTAAAACCAAACAAAGCATTTTGTTAAACCACCTGTCCCACAAAGATGCATATACAGTGTGAAGTTTAGATTACTCCTGGTTATTAAAAATTAGAGAAAAAAAACTGTAGGTTCTTGGTCAAGCCTACAACTATCTATATCAATTGGAGGAGTCATATGTATCCTGCTGATGTCTCCAGTTCTAGATGCACCTAATCAAAAGATTAAAACCATAAAATAGTGTGCTTCAGCATTCAAAAGACGGACATGCATATTGTCCCTGGTGCATTTTAAGCTCATTACCAGTGTGGACATTCGTTATAAAAGATTATACATCTTCCACAGGCAACCGAATATTCCCAGCACTGTTTGCTCCGCCCTAGTGAAATCATCCCGAAAGTGCACCAAAACAGCCATACAATGGCTTGGCTTAATGGTCAAATGCCCTTTTGAAGGACTTTATCTTTTGGATTGAGTAACCTGGGGAAGAATGAAATATTAGGCAAGTTTATTTTCTCAGGTGGGAGGAGGACAACCTCTTGAAATTACCTGTTGGAGGATACTGAAGGCTGTTTGAGTTGTTGCAGAGGTCATTTTGGCAAAATGAAGCCCCTAGTGAAATCATCCCGAAGTGCACCAAAACAGCCATACAATGGCTTGGCTTAATGGTCAAATGCCCTTTTGAAGGACTTTATCTTTTGGATTGAGTAACCTGGGGAAGAATGAAATATTAGGCAAGTTTATTTTCTCAGGTGGGAGGAGGACAACCTCTTGAAATTACCTGCTGGAGGATAATAAGGCTGTTTGAGTTGTTGCAGAGGCTGCCTGGCAAAATGAAGCATTAGGACTTATTGTTCTAGAGAATATACTTCACCTGTGATTTATGCTGTAGCCTCTGTATCTGTTCGGCTGTAGTGAATTAGAAATTCTGCTGGATACATATTTGGTTCTTATGCATTTAGAAGTTATGGTTTCATCACTTTGTTTTTTTTTTCCAGTCATTATCCTATGCTTTCTTTTATATATGTTTGATTTTCTTACTGTCAGTGCCGGAAGGGAAAAGACCTCTATCTGTGGATGGCCAAATGCCCCAATGGTCCATCCGTGAAGTTTTTAGTCAATGCAGGTAATCAAGTAGATACTTTTTTCAATCATGTTATGATGTTCATGTATATTTGGGATGCGTATTTAAATTCATGTCAACTGAAAATAAATATTTTCCTTCACTCGTGATATCTCTTGAATGAGAAAAGGTCCAACTTATTCCCATTTTTCCTTTGTTTTTGAAGTGCACACGATGGAGGAATTCAAACTTACTGGAAATCACTTGAAGGGTCTACGTCCAATTTTGACTTTCTCAAGCAATTTTTATAGACAGCCTCACTGGAAGCTTTTGAAAGAAATGTTCATACAGGTAAACTGACTTCATTCAGAGCATTAATCTTATTGTAATAATTTCATAATTCAAATGTAGACGGTCAATTTTTTATAGTACATTTTCAGTTTTTTGCCTGTTATGTTTAGCTAAACTTTAAGCAATTCCCTCCTCAAAGGAGGCTGAAGCAGAAAACTTTTTACTTGATGATAGTTGTTTGGTCTACTCTAGATGCCATTTTATCGAAAATCTTGCTTTTGTAGTCATAATGCGCGCACTCCTTGGTTCCTACTCCTTTTCCCTTTATTGAAGTTTGCTGCTTGCAGTGACTCTTCAATGGGTTCCTGCTATTCAAATTAAGTGGTAGTTAGAGCATTTTCTTAAAAATTTAAAATGTTTGAGGTTGCTGCTCTAAATGCAGTTGGTTATTTGTTTGAGTTTCATCTCTTATCCATTATGTAAATCCCTCTTAAACTTTTAGCTTTCTCGTGATATGATTATTTAATCATCTTTGATGATATTCAACACGCTCTTTACTTTCATTTCATCAGATTTTGGAAACCAAAAGGATCACCGAAATCTAAACTCTTTCTATGATCATGTATTTCCTTAGAGGTTGAAGGTTCAAATGCAATTGGTTATTTGTTTGAGTTTCATCTCTATCCATTGTGTAAATCCCTCTTGAAACTTTTGTTAGCTTTCTCGTGATATGATTATTTAACTATCTTTGATGATATTCTAACACGTTCTTTTACTTTCATTTCATCAGATTTTTGGAACCCCAAAGGATCACCGGAAATCTAAACCTTTCTATGATCATGTATTTCCTTAGATCGAAGGCTCAAATGCAATTGGTTATTTGTTTGAGTTTCATCTCTTATCCATTATGTAAATCCCTTAAACTTTTTAGCTTTCGTGACATGATTATTTAACTATCTTTGATGATATTCTAACACGTTCTTTTACTTTCATTTCATCAGATTTTTGGAACCCCAAAGGATCACCGAATCTATAATCCTTTCTATGATCATGTATTTGTGTTTGCAATTTAGATGGCCATATGTGGTTTCGTAATTACCAGGTTTGTTACTACTCATACCATAGTAAACTTCCTACATTGTGAGTGTTGCTCTCTTGAAGATATGACTTTGTATGGTCCATCTCTTGCCATAGCAAAGTCTGCACTGGGCGCTTCCTTTTGTCCTCGTTCCCGACTCTTGGGGTTGACTAGAGTTTGTTCAGCCCTCATCCTTTCAAGTTCCGCTATTGTGAAACTTCGCCCATTTCCTCTCTTTTAGAAACATATATATAGTATCTAAAGATTCCTCAACAGGAAATTTCGATGACCTTTTTTATGGTCCAAAAGGATAATATAATTTTCATTCTGCCCATATTAGAGGTTGAGAATTGGTACACCCAGAAAAAACAAATATAGAAGGAACAGAGAATATATCTCCTCTTAGTGATAAATATAGGAAATAGAAGTGATACATGAGATCATCTGATATTACTAGAATTGAAATCCCTGGACGAGTAAGTTGTCTGCCATTTAACCCATACTACTATTAAATCATGTTCTGGAAGGATGTCCATAGTTCTTCCTCAACCTCCAAACCAAATTTTAGTGGGTCCGTCAGCAGGGTAGAAATTGCTCTCCACATCTGCTGGATGTATCGACGACTTCCCTTAGCTATAAGGGGAAAATGATGTCTAATAGGAGTATCATTCATATCAAAGCCTTCTGTTAGTTCTTTTTCCATTTGTAAAGAAAATGCCTGTCATTTCTTAAGGTTCTCTTATATCTATACCAAGTTTTTATAACCTTTGTCAAATTACTTACTTCCCGGAGAAGATATCATGTCCTCATACTATTGAGGTATGTAATCAAACTCTTGGGAGTCCAAGAGAAATCATCATGTTTGATATTGAAGTTATGTGTTTATATATGTAGGTTGGTCTAAGGTTTTGCTTGAACCCAACTAAGATCTTGAAAATTACCTTATGGTGAACTGCCTTGATGTGCAATCAGGCAAGTTTCATCCCTTGCCTTGTTCTCTCTCTTTTTTTTATTTTGAGAATGGTACATTGTATTCATCAGTGCATAAAGATTGCAACAATTGGCAAAAGAGGGTACAAAGAAAAGTAGAAAGCCTATTACACTTCACAAAGCTTTCAAAAAGTGTAGGATGGCATCAGCACCCTCTATACAAAATTCTTTATACTAAAAATGCAAGTTCAGTATCCAATTCATCTTTACTTGCTGAAATGTACCCCTTGCTCCTCATTCTTCTGCTCGCCAGCCGCTGCTTTCCCAAGGAGCAAAGAGCATATGATAGATTTTTTTGTTTTGTATTGTGGAAGAAACAACTTCTTAAGTATAGTTACTAATGTTCATCTCTCACGTTGCTCCAGATCCGATCACTAGAGAAAAAACAGAAGGCTGGAAAATATACAAAGAAAGTCAAGGCGAAGACCAGAGAAATGCATCAGTTGTCTAATCCGCTGGAGGTGGATGAATTTGCTGATATGTGAAGGAGTGACAAATCGTTGGCAAACACGAGGTGGACTACAGGTCCAGGAGGATGAACACATGGCCCATAAGTTTTGTATTGCTAGAATTGTGATCCTTTTCGAACATTTGAAGTAGACCATCTCCTTATTTTCTGCCTAGTTAGAATGAATTCTATGCAAAATTATTATAGGGCAGTGTAAGAATGCCCTTTTTTGGTGGCAGGAGGGGGCTATATGCCTGCCATTGTCAATTTCTCTTGCATTGTACTTCCCAGGATTGAACTTTTAGGCTTTGTCAATGCACAGAATACAAGGCTATTGTCCATCGAAGTTTCAATCAAAGCTAATGACTTCAGGAATTTGTGGTTATAAAAAAGTACATGTTATATCTTTCCTGTGGTTCTATTAGACTATAGCACCATTTTAATAAAGTCTTATATAGTGTCTTAAATTTGATTCAAATTTATTGAAGTAGTAAAAAACTATGAGCTATGGGCTATATGCCTTGTCATTTTTTCATATGATATATTTAACATCACAGGATTAGAAGATATTTTGGTCCGTTAAAATCTGACAAATAAATTAAATTAAAATGAGAGAGCAATTAATTTTTACTGTATATAATATTTACAAAAATTAATTTGTTAATAGCTTCTTTTCAGTAAATGTTGAAATTTGAAAAAATTCAAATAGAAAAATCGAATTGCCAAATTATCAAATAAAAAAAATTCAATAATATGAATAGCTCATAGAGTAGTCATCTCTTTGTTTATGGTTGATTTTATAATTTAAACACTGTAATCTCTATAGGTGATCGGCTTATCCTAACATAAATATTTATATTAATTTCATAACTTAAATTTGTAACTTGAGAAGGATTTGAACCTTCACGCCTTTTAACACGAAATTTTTAATGTCATTGTCTACCGTTTCATCACCATAATTATAATTTTTTTATTTAATTATTATTACACCAATAGCACACAAGACCAAATCCATTTGCCTCCATCACAACACAAAACCACAGTGGAGAGACAGAGAAAGAAAAGAAAGCTTGAGAAAAATAAAGTGGTCACTTTGCAGCGCACGTTAACCAAAGTTAATCTTCCTCCCGGCGCACGTTAGCATATACCAATGTCTTCACCTCCTCTTCCCTCTTCTTTCTCGTTACACTCTTTATCCCTCTTCTTCTTCTCCTCCTCCTCTTCCTCTTCTTTTAGGGTTAGGTTTCTCTCTTCTCTTCTTTTTCTTCTTCTTTACTATTACAAATTTCCTCTTTTAGAATTTGTTTTTTTTTTCTTTTGCTGTTTTCTTTCTCCACCAAATGCTTGTTCCCATTGTAGTCTTCACAGCTCCAGCGTTGTAATCCATGGACCCCAAGAGGCGGTATTCGTACTCCAATCTCTTCAATCTCGAGGTATCTTTTGTGGGGTTTTTCTCTGTTGTCAAAAGGGTGTGTTCTGATATGAAAATATTGGTAGTTTAGTGTTAGTTTTTAGGATAATTTTGTGGGTTAGGGATTTGATGGGTTAATTCCTCGAGAATGTTTTGTATATGGAGTGATTTTTGATTTATTGTGGGTTGTGCTCAACTCTCAAAAGGGGGTCTGGTGATACTAAAATCTTGGTGGTTAGTGTTAGTGTTAAGGATAATTTTTGTGGGTAAGGGATTTGATGGGTTAACTCATCTAGAAAGTTTATTGTTTTGCATGTTTGGAGTGATTTTTGATTTATTGTGGGTTGTGCTCAACTCTCAAAAGGGTGTCTTAGTGATATTAAAATCTTTATAGTTTAGGATAATTTTGTGGGTTAGGGATTTGATGGATTCGAGAAAGTTAATTTTGTTTGCATGTTTGGAGTGGTTTTTGATATATTTTGAACTGGGTTTCTCTTGGAATTTCAGTCCGGTTCTCAAAATGGTGTCTTGCTCTATTAAAATCCTTGCAAATTAGTATTGCTGTTGGGACATTTGTTTGGGTGTATTCTTCGAGAAAGTTCATTTGTTTTGCTTGTTTCTAGAGATTTTTGATTTATTTGAGTTGGGTTTTTCTTGGAATTTCACTTGGGTGTTTTGGAACTTGTGAATTTTAATTAAAGCGTGGAACTTTTTTGACCCCTTTTGATTTTCTTAGTTCTTTTTTTCTTTTGGATAGTCTTTAATTAACTTCCAGCTGCCCCAACTTGATGATGATTTTGATTATCACGGGGATAGTAGTCAGGACGAGAGCAGAGGTAGCCCAGGTAGGCACATTCTTTCTTGACATTACGCTCCCTTTGTATTGAATTTTTTTGTTATTTGAGTGATGAGTATGACCGAATAGGACTAAATTTGTGACTGAACACATTCTTCCGAGTTGAAAGTATTTATTACTACTAATATTAATTAAAAAAAATGAAAATCCTTTAATTAGTAAATGCACACTCTTTCTCCTATTGTAATGCAAATTTGACTTTCTTGAAGCAATGGAAAGTTAAGCTAATGCAGTGTTGTAATAATCAGCCGCATCTTATGTTGGTTGATAGGTGGAGCAACCGGGAACCAGAATAATGGTATAATGTCTGGTAGGGAGTTGAAGAAGAAGAGGCGGACTTCATATAGTAGTGATGAGGACAGGGACAGAGCTTATAGTACCTATATTTCAGAGGAAAAGTATAGAACTATGCTGGGAGAACACATTCAAAAGTATAAGAGGAGGAGTGGTAATTCCTCAACAAGCCCTGCAGCTACTCGTAATGGGGTACCTGTGGTGAGAAGTGGTGGAGGATCAAGAGACCAAAGGTCAACTAATGATCATAGAGGAGGAGTGCTCAGACTTGGCTCCACATCAGAATTCATTAACAATAGCACTCAGAGCTTAGGAATCCATATTCAGTCGGATTTTCCCGGACCATATGGTGGTGATAGGTTTGCCACTCTGCTTTCGCTTAAGTTTTTTCCAGTGAATGTTGTGATGCTTACCCAAGTTGTTTTGGATTTTAACCCCCCCTTAAAAGGTAAATTGTGTCACCTAACATTTGGAAGTTTTACAGATCTATTTATGAACCTGCTTTCTTGGATCTTGGGGAGGACATCACATACAAAATCCCTCCACCCTATGAAAAACTGGCAACGTCATTGAACTTGCCAACCATGTCAGATATTCAAGTTAATGAAATTTACCTCAAGGGTACACTTGATTTGGAGACTTTGGCTGCAATGATGGCTTCTGATAAGAAACTTGGGTCCAAACGTCAAGCAGGAATGGGTGATCCCAAGCCACAATTTGAATCTCTTCAGGCACGATTGCGAGCCCAGCCGGCTAATGGTGACAGTCAGAAATTCAGTCTGCAAGTCAGTGAAGCTGCATTAGAGGCTTCTTCCATCCCTGAGGGGGCTGCAGGAGGTATACGGCGTTCTATATTGTCAGAGGGTGGTGTCTTACAGGTTTATTATGTGAAAGTGTTAGAGAAAGGAGACACCTATGAGGTCAGTAATTCTCTTGTGTTTATCTCAAAGTTAGTTATATGGCCTTTTAGTCCTGTTGCTTACGTCTGAGTGGTACTTGGAGCTGCAGATTATTGAACGTAGTCTACCCAAAAAGCCAAAGTTGAAGAAAGATCCCTCTGTGATTGAGAAGGAAGAAGTGGAGAAGATTGGAAAATATTGGATAAACCTTGTCAGGAAAGAAATTCCAAAACATCATAAGATATTCATCAATTTCCACAGGAGGCAATTGACTGATGCCAAGAGGGTTGCAGAAACTTGTCAGAGAGAGGTAAGCACGACAGAAGCTTTTATGTTGATATTTTTCTATTCAATACTGGATCTCGTACGAACAAATTTATGTGTGATTCTTCATGTGACTCTGCAAATTTCCCCTGCTAGTTATCATTTAGACATTCTTACTTGAGTCATGGGTTGGTTCCTTTTTCAGGTAAAAATGAAAGTTAGCAGATCACTTAAGGTGATGAGAGGTGCAGCAATTCGTACAAGGAAACTTGCTAGGGACATGCTCGTGTTTTGGAAGAGAGTTGACAAGGAGATGGTACTTAAATTCTACCTTTTTATATTATTTCATTGAACTTTTTGCTATAACAGTATGCATGAAAAGTTGATATTCAAGAGCTAACTGAGCAGCTGGAGAGGAGGAAGGAAGAGTCGGCCACAGTTACTTGCATCATTTTTAAAAAAAAAATCAAACATGGTTAACTGCGTCCTTAAGTAACCAAAATACAGCTCTCTGATTTGATGGTTTTAAGACTATTAACACATTTTTATGTTCCTCCTAGCCTTTACTATCCCAGAGAAGAAATGGAAGGTAATGATGATATATTCACCTAATCTGGCTCTCTAGTTCTGTCCCCATATTGTATTATATCATAATGACATGCTAGACTGATGATATTGTTGCTGTAAGAGTTTCTTTCCAGCCAAATTTTTTTGGGTATATGTTGGTTTAACTACTAAAACTTGCAATGGAGTGCTGATACACTTTTGATATAAGAGAGTATATGTTTATCAAGGATTCAGGACTCGTAAGATAGTTTGCCAGTATATGGATTTCTTGGATATGCGAGGAAGAAGAGTGTAGTAGGCTGCTTTCTGTTCTATGCTGTTTTTATTCCTTTTCTTGTACCATCATGGTACCATTTAATATAGTCTTTACCTTATCAAAGAAAAGGACGTAAAGATGCACGTCTGTCGTCGTGTTTCCTCTAGAAGATTGAATATGCTAAATGAACATAGTTCTTCATGAATTTCTGCTGTTCACTGTTTGACTAGAGGACTTCGCAAGATGTAAAATTTATAATGTTGCAGGCAGAAGTAAGGAAAAGGGAGGAAAAAGAAGCAGCAGAAGCTTTGAAGCGTGAACAAGAGCTTCGTGAAGCAAAGAGACAACAACAGAGGCTCAACTTTCTGCTATCACAAACTGAACTTTACAGCCATTTCATGCAAAATAAATCAACTTTACCCTCTGATGCTGTGACTTTAGGTGATGAAATGACAAATGACCAAGAAATGTTGTTAGGTTCTACTGAAGCTAGACCTGGAGAGGAAGAGGATCCTGAAGAGGCAGAACTGAGAAAAGAGGCTCTGAGAGCTGCACAGGATGCAGTTTCAAAGCAGAAAATGATGACAAGTGCATTTGATAGTGAATGCCTGAAGCTGCGGCAAGCTGCTGAAATTGAACCCTCCCAGCAAGATGCTGCAGCTGCTGACATAGACTTATTGCATCCGTGAGTTTTTGAGATCCTTCGAGATATCGTCTTTGTTCTTTTGCTGAGAGATTTTGGTGTCACAAATTTTTTTGCTCCATTCTCTGGGTTGTACTCACTTGCTGTTTTGGTGCACCTCTAGGTCAACCATGCCTGTGGCCTCAACGGTACAAGCACCAGAGTTATTCAAGGGTACTCTTAAAGATTATCAGTTGAAAGGCCTCCAGTGGCTTGTAAATTGTTACGAGCAGGTAAGTTGTTATTTCCTGAAAGTTTGTCTTTTTGCTCAACCTCTCTGGAGATTTTTCTTGGCTGACTTACAACATTCAACTTTATCCGTCAGGGTTTAAATGGCATTCTTGCTGATGAGATGGGTCTTGGGAAAACAATCCAGGCCATGGCTTTCTTGGCTCATTTGGCAGAAGTAAGCAATCTAGTTGTTCACGTTTTATTTATCACTATCTTTTAGTAAATAGCCTCTCTACCTTCTCAAGGTAGGGGTAAGGTCTGCGTACACTCTACCCTCCCCAAACCCCACATGTGGATTACACTGGGCTTGTTGCTGTTTTTGTTGTATCTTGTTGTAAATTATCAAAATCTAAACTGTCTGGTAGAGCATATAGTAACTTGGCTTCATTGATTTCTGCAGGACAAGAATATATGGGGTCCCTTTTTAGTTGTTGCTCCGGCGTCAGTCTTGAATAACTGGGCTGATGAAATTGGTCGTTTCTGCCCTGATCTAAAAACTCTTCCATATTGGGGAGGACTACAAGAACGAGTGGTGCTTCGAAAGAATATTAACCCAAAACGTCTTTATCGACGGTAATTTTATTTGTCTTCGGCTGTCTTATACATAATACAGCGGTAGTGGACTTGCGTGCACTTGCTGGTTCTTTCATGTTCTCCTCATTGATCGTGGATTTGCTATTTTTTTCTTGTTCATTGACATTCTTCCGTGGTAAGACACTTAATGGTCTGATGAATAATATTGATGAGGCAAATTTTGCTTCGTAAAACTGATCTGTTAATGCAGCAAAGCTAATCATAGGTTAGATGATGGTTTTTGGATTGGTGTACCTAGTAATATAACAATGTGTACAAGTATGGGAAAGAAAGGGAGGGAAGGATGGGGGGCGATCACTTAAATGTCAAAAGGTTCTGTCTCAGAATTAACACTTTTTTTAATATACTAAGTTGTTAGTCCAAATAATGAGTAACTGTTCACATGGGAATTCTTGAGATCGTGATGTGAAAATCCATTGGAGCTCTGGTGAAACCAAGCTTAAACTACCCAATGCAGTTGGCGAAGAAGTTAACAATTATATCTGAATTATAAATAACATTTCTTGGCAGTGGAAAGGTTGTTAACATTTTGTTTCTCTCTTGGTTATTTATGCATGCATTTAATAAATAAAGTCCATGAGTTGAATATTGTAATTCGTCCGTTCTGAGTTTAGTGATATAACCATTTCAGGGATGCTGGATTCCATATTCTAATTACCAGTTATCAACTACTAGTCTCTGATGAGAAATACTTTAGACGTGTTAAATGGCAATACATGGTGCTGGATGAAGCCCAGGCAATCAAAAGCGCAAACAGGTCTGATGATCCAGCTTTGAGAACTTTTTCCTACTGATTGATTTAACCCCATTAATAAGTGTTATCATTTACTGGGAATGTGGGGGAAGCCAAAGCTGCTAAACAATTCCTATACCAGGACCCTAGCTTTCTAGTTGCTATCAAACTTATTAACTTCTTTCATGTTATACGCGTGGCAAAGCTCACTAGCTACTGGGAACCTATATTGCTCGGACTTTCCAAAAAAATTGCCGCAATTGTGTCGGATCCTCCCCCAAAAAAATGCATATTCTTTGGAAGATCCAACTACACCCAGTGGTATTTTCTAAGAGTCTGAGCAACATAGCTGGGAACAACAATAATATAATTGATTTCCTTGTAAAGATGAAACATGCGGGAGACCTATTTTTCTTGGACTCTTCAAAAATGTCGACGGGTGCATATTTTTCGAGAATCTGATACTGGTGCAACAGTATTTTTGGAGAGTCTGAGCAACACAGCTAGAGACCTTCAAATTCAATCATCTGAAATCTACTTGTCCTTAGCTCAAAGCTGGTTGCAAAAACTTGCATAATAACAATTCTTTTTTATAGTATATGGAGTTTTGGTGTTTGTGCTGAGGAAAAATCATATATTACAGTTTTCAGTTTCCAGATTTGATTCTTTAGTTCATTTAATTCAGTGTCTGTATTACGCGATGAGCATATCCTGCAGAGGTTATAAGTTGACAAACTTTTAGTAAGATCTGAGTTGAATGTGTAATCATTACCACGCAAAAAATGTTAAAGCAGATATGCACATACTGTCAGCTACTGCATTAGACCATAAGTAATATTTTGACTTTAGGTTCTTTCTCTTTTGTCTTTTTCTTTTCTATTCTTAGAAGTCTTTTTATCCTTTTAACTGATTTCACAATTGAATAGATGAGTTTCAATTGCTTTTCATGCCATGAATATACAAACTATTTTTGTTTTTCCATCTACAATATCGGGTATAGATGCTAGCTGTTTTCAGGTATTCCTTTACTGATTAGCAGTGTCAAAGAATCATTAGTAAGATTTAACAGGGGATGCAAATGGTGACAAAACATCAACTTTCATTTTTCAAATGCACCAATTTAAAACACTGGCACATTTATTTATTTATTAATTTAAATCTGCACATCATGTATTATGTTGCACCTACAGAATAAAATAAATAAGCAAACAAGTTGTTAATCATAACTTCTCTCTCATTGTATCCTGTTGTACTCTGATTGACAGTATAAGATGGAAGACATTGTTGAGTTTCAATTGTCGAAACCGTTTGCTTCTGACTGGTACTCCAGTTCAAAATAACATGGCTGAGCTGTGGGCGCTCCTCCACTTTATTATGCCTACCTTATTTGACAGCCATGAACAATTTAACGAATGGTTTTCAAAAGGGTATGTATGTTTCAGTGTAAGGTGTTTCTTACTTTAATGTATCAGTTGTGCATTTTGGTGATGGTTCTTTGTGCTTTATGATCAGAATCGAAAACCACGCGGAGCATGGTGGGTCATTAAACGAGCACCAGCTCAGCCGACTGGTAAGGGAGCTTTGTTTTGTAGTTGTTTTGCAGACAATCCAATGTCTTCAGATACAACTGACTTATGACCTACAGTGATTCAATTCCTTTCTGAGGAATATTTCTGGTCACTTTGACTTAACAAAAGGAGGCATGTAGTATGAGCACACTGTCATCTTTTATATTTTGTACTTTTCAAGAACACTCCATAATTGAATAAGCACCTAGAGTTTTTTCTACTCCTGATAAGTTTATTGTATTAGCATATTCTCTTGTATGTTTCTGGTGTCAGAACATTCATCTAGTATTTAGGTAGAAATATCTTTGTTATTGTTATTTATGAATATCAATCTTGTCTGGAATTGTTTGTATTGTTAATCATCAAACCGTGTATTAGTCTCCTCTCCATCTTTCTTCTCTGTTAATCTTGATATTATTAGCATATCTTCTTGGTTAACTACTGTTTTCATCTATATTATTAGCATAGCTTCTTGGTTAACTAGTGTTTTCATCTTGATGAATTTCTCTTTCTTAATCGTCCAAACAGCATGCCATTTTGAAACCTTTCATGCTGCGGCGGGTTAAAAAGGATGTGGTTTCTGAGTTGACTGGGAAAACTGAAATCACAGTGCACTGTAAGTTGAGTTCTCGTCAGCAGGCATTTTATCAAGCAATAAAAAACAAGATATCCCTTGCTGAGTTGTTTGATAGCAGCCGTGGGAATCTTAATGAGAAGAAAATTCTAAACCTGATGAATATTGTTATCCAGCTAAGGAAGGTGATTGATCTCTTGTTTTGTACTGCTCTTTTGTGTTGCATCCGCTGATAATTTTATGGTGGACCTGCCATACTAGTGCTGCTCTTTCCGATTTTTTTTCAATTAAGAATTTCTATTTCTTTTATTGGAAAATGCCAGGTCTGCAACCATCCAGAGCTGTTCGAGAGAAATGAAGGAAGTTCTTACTTCTATTTTGGAGATGTTCCATACTCGCTTCTTCCTGCTCCCTTCGGGGAACTGGAGGATGTATTCTATTCTGGCGGTCGAAGTCCTATTACATACCAGGTACTGTTTGGAGCTCTTTATGCTTCTTCGTGGAGTTATGATTTTTTATATATGCACAGATAACTGCCTGATTCAGTGCATCATCTGCTTCTAGTTTCTTTAGTTGATGTTTCTGGAACATTAATAGTTAGGTATAATATCATTCTGCAGTTATAATCCTCTTTTGGCCACTTCACGCCATTCCATGGTTGCCGGTATTGCCAAATTTTAATATTGAAGTGTGGAAACTATAAATTGCCATCTTGAAGGTAAATCTTATGACCTCGAAGGTGATGTTTGATGCTGGATCATCTCTCTTCCAATAAAGAGGAATGCTGAAGTTACTTTTGAGTGCTGAAAAATTGGGACGTTACTAAATGAACGGATAAGAAATGGACCTTGAGCCTAAGTCAACCCCAAAAACTAGCTTAAAAGGTGAGAATTGCCCAAGACTATGTAAAGAGACCAACAATAATACCCTTCCCAACTAAGTCCCCATCAACACTCCCTCGCACGATCAGGATTAGACATCTAGAGCATGGATAATATAAGACGGGTCAGAATATCAGGTAAACCGTGAATTGAGCCGAGTCTGACTCTAATACGACCACCACCACCACCATTGTACCAGTGTAAGTGAAGTCTGGAGGTATACTTAGACCTTACCCCTACCTTGGAGGTAGAAAGACTGTTTTTGATAGACCTCGACTCTATAAAACACAGATAAAAGCAGTTCGGAAAAGGAAATAATAGAAATGAAAAAATCCACGACAAAATACTATAGAAAGTATGACAAAGCATCCCTTATAGTAACTGTAACAGAGAAATATGATAATTTAAGTAAAAAAACGACAAATAATAATACAAATTGAGGAACAAGAGTATACTACGACTACTAGTATGGAAGGATAACTGAGACCACACCCTACTGTATGTTAACCTACTATCTTAATCCGTGTCCTCCACAACTTCCTATCTAAGGTCATGTCCTTAGTAAGCTGAAACTGTGTCATATCCTGTCTAATCACCTCTCCCCAATACTTCTTCCGCCTACCTTTCCTGAAACCATCCATGGCCAACCTTTTGCACCTTTGATCAACCTCTAGCATCTCCGTACTAGGGTAATCGTGCATCTCCTCTTCACATGCCTGAATCAGCTCAGTCTCACTTTCTACATCTTGTCCTCCACCGAAGAAACTCCCACCTTGTCCATGACATGTTCATTTCTAATCCTATCTCTCCCAGTATGTCCACCCATCCATCTCAGCATCCTCATTTTTGCAAATTTATCTTTTGAATGTGAGAGTTCTTGATTGGCCAATCCTCTGGCCCATACAACATAGATGGTCTAACAACCATCGTGTAGAACTTGTTTTTAAGTTTTGGTGACACCTTTTTATCACACAAGACTCGGATGCGAGCCTCCATTTCATGCACTCTGTACCAATACGGTGTGTGACATCATCGTCAATCTCTACATTTCCTTGGATAATAGAAATTTTCTCTCTTTTGGATGACCTGTGTATCAGGCGTCACTTCAACGCCATCCTCATGCGTTACGTCACTCAACTTGCACTTGAAATATTCTGTCTTGGTCCTACTCAACTTGAACCCTTTAGATTCAAGGGTCTGTCTCCAAACCTCCAACTTAGCATTTAACTCCGCCGCGAGTCTCGTCAATCAAAATTATGTCATCCGCAAATAATATTCACCAAGGCACCTCTCCTTGGATTGCCGAGTCAATGCATCCAATCACCAAAACAAATAAAAATAAACTAAGAGTTCATCCCTGGTGCATCCCCATCGCAACTCGGAAGGGCTCCCGAGTCACCTCTTACTGTCCTTACCCGGATATGGACTCCATCATACATGTCCTTGATTGCCTTAGTGTACGACACAGGTACAACCCTATCCTCCAAGCATCTCCATGGAACCTCCCTTGGGACTTGGTCGTAATCCTTTTCAAGGTCGATGAACACCGTGTGTTAATCTTTCTTCCTCTCCCTATGTTGCTCCACCAGTCTCCTCACAAGATAAATAGCTTTTGTAGTTGAGCGCCCTAGCATGAATCCGAACAGGTTCTCGGAAATACCAATGCCCCTCCTTACCCTCATCTCCATCACGCTCTCCCAAACTTTCATTGCGTAGTTTACCAGCTTGATACCCCTATAGTTGTGGCAATTTTGAATGTCACCTTTATTCTTGTACAACAAAATCATTGTACTCTGCCTCCATTCCTCCGGCATTTTAATGATATTAAACAACCCAGTCAACCACTCCGTACTCGCACCGCCTGCGCTCTTCCAAAATTTCATCGAAATCTTTGTCTGGTTGGTTGCTCCTCCCCTACGCATCCTATGAATAGCACCCTTAATCTCCTCAACCTTTAGACACTTACAATACCCAAAATCTTGACGCCTCTCTGAGTGCTCAAAATCCCCTAGTACAAAGTCTTTGTCCCCCTCTTTGTTCAAAAGTTTATGGAAGTATGACTGCCATCTTCGTGTAATGAGTGCCTCCTCCCATACTTTATCGTCATCGTCCTTGATGCACTTCACTTGGTTCAGATCACGTGCTCTCCTTTCTCTCGCCTTGGTTAGCCTGTACAACTTCATATCCCTGCCCTTGGCCTCTAATTCTATATACATGTGTTCAAAAGCTCTGCCGTCTTTGCTGCTGTAACAACTAACTTTCCTTCCATTTTCTCCTTCTTGTACCTTTTCCTATTCGTCTGCTTTTCTTCCTCCTCCTTACAATTCACCCACTTCGCATATGCCACCTTCTTTGCCTCCACTTTCCCTCGCTCCGTTCCACCCCAGTCCCCACGATGCCCACAAAATCTACTTCCCGTGACCCCAAACACCTCTCTAGTTGCTTTCCTAATGCAACTCGCAGTCCTATCCCTCATACTATTCGCTTCCCACTACTCCCTCAGGCCCCCATAACCATCAACATTATTCTCATCAATCTGACTCTAATACCGTGATAAAAAATGGATTTTAGGCCTAACTTAACCCCAAACGCTAAGTTCAAGAGGTGAGGATTGACCAAGACCATACAAAAAGACCAACAATACCCTTCCCAACCGATGTGGGGACTCAACAAGAACAAACACTTGCTTTATAAGTGAGATAATATGCTTGCTATAACTTCGGTTCTCACAATAATTGAGACCTTATTTTTGTGAATTGGTAATCATAAGGTCTTGGCAAGTTGTATTCTTCCTAAGACCAATAAAAGTGCATATACTTGTCAACTAAAATAATTTTATGATCAATTTAAAACCGGGGAAAAAGATTAGCCCTTCAGGGCTTTAGTCTAGTAGAAAGAGTGCAACCATGATGTGTGGCTTAGGCGCACGTCATGGCTTTGAATCCTGTTGGGACCAATAAGGATAGAGGGGGAGACTATTATTCGTCGAGTTTCGAGTTGTGTGCTTTTGGCCCTCGGGATTTCTCGGTTACAAAAAAGACCGAGAAAAAATTATATGGTGATGTGGCTTTGGAGAAGTATTCAGGGCGCATGTTAAACCACTGATGGTACCCTAATAGCATCTTACATGAGCAAAAGTGAAGTATTAAAATGTCCAACTTTTGAACAATTAAAACAATGTCCAAATTTTGTTCTCAAGGAGATTGTTGAGTGTAAGAGGCATGTGGGCAACAACCCGGGATCCCGGGTTTTAGTCCTTGCTACAACACTTGGTGTGAGCCCCTCCACTCCAGCATTGGTGGATAGATTAGGTTTACCCCATACTTGTGCTTACCAGGCTGTCTGATGGATTAGTCGAGATACACGGGCCCAACACCACCCTTTCCAAAAGACAAAAAAGTAGTGATGTTGTAAAATAGGTAAGGTACTGTTGCAGGTTCTTTATTGAACAGTACAATGTTCTATGAAAGCTGACATTCTGGTAAGATACTCTGGGGGTAGTTAAAACCCACATCATTTGGTGGTACTTCCCCTCTTGTTCGGTACAAATATATCAAGGTTGTGACATCTAATCAATAAGAGTCTGAAGTTTTAACTAAACTACTTTATCAAAAAAAGGTTGTAGTTAAGCTTTTCAGAATTGGCTCAATAAGTTCTCATCTTCAACACATCAAGCATATCAAGGTTGTTATTTATTAATGCACATGTTTTAAAATCTAACCTGAAATTTCCAAACTGAAAAAGTGAAGGAATAATAAATTAGAGAATTTAATGAAGTTTTTCTCCGAGGACCATACAACAACAACAACAGCCTAGTGTAATCCCACCAAGTGGGATCTGGGGAAGGTAGAATGTACGCAGACTTTACCACTACCTCAGGAGGTAGACAATGAACAGTCTAAATAGTTTCTTGCAGATTTTTCTGCTTTGAGCATTAAGTTATGTTGGACTTGAAAGGAATACTTGAGATGTATGGCAGGATTGTAAGTGGAAAGACCTACCTAAATTGGCTCTGTACTTCAAACCTATAGAACTATCTAAAGGTTTAGATGGTCATTTAAGTGGATGAGGTAGAAGGGAAACATCTCTTATGGGTAGTCCATTCATTTCAGCTTTTTGGAGAGAAATTGTGAAGGGTTGGGGGTACATTTGAGAAACACACAAATTTTGTTGCTGGGAGGGTTTGATATGATGTACCTCTCTAGGAGTGGTTTCAGAAGATTTTTTTGATCTCTAGTAAGAAACATGCAAGTGTTTATAATGTGATGATGAGAAGGAAGGGTGCCAGGTTTTATGGGACATTCAGAAATGTACGAGAGGGGATGTGTCAACTGAAAGATTTACCAACTTCCTTGAGTTCTAAGTTGCCCTCACTTAGGTGTGGGTGTCTGACACGGGTGTGGATCTAGATGTCGGATCCTTCATTATCTTTTTTTGATCCTTCATGCTCTAAACTTTAAGATCCGGCGGTACGGATCCTGGTATGGATACAAGTGTGAGGATTTGTCTAAAAATAAATCAAATATCGAAAAATAGAGTTATGAAAATATGCCTAAATTATGGTGGCTATTTGGAAGGAAGTGAATGCACGAAATTTTTTAGAGCAAGTTTGATTTGTAATTATTATAAAGTACAAATGCATCTCTTTTTTTTTGTTTTTTTGAGTAACATGAGATAGGGGAAAGGTTTGTATACACTCTACCCTTTCACTGGGTAAGTTGTTGAGTAACATGGCTATTGCAAATGATATAGAGATCATGATAGACTTCTTGATTTCACATGACATTCAACAATGATGTTAAGTGTTGACCTGTAAATATCTTTAAAGCAAAGCACCTTCTGATTGCAAAATTTTTAATACAAATATCTTTTAATGATAAAAAGCATATGCCTCAATTATGAGTTTGCCCTAGCCTTTGATTTGATTTCACAAATCATTGTATCTGCACGAATCCCATACCCACACCCACACCCGCACCCACACCCATGTCGTGTCGACACGATTGTGACACCGAAAATGAATAGTCCGCGTAACTTAGCCATTGTTGGACAAAAGTTAGTGGGTGATGATAAAGAAGGGTGCATTTGGGAATACAATGGAAAGTCTGCAGTGAAATAAGTTTATCATGTATTACTTGATGAGAAAGCAAGACGGTAAGCAAATAGCCAGTGGAAAGAGAATCCAACCAGTCACCTATGCATCATTTCTAGTGTAAACCAGAAAGCAAGCTCAGTTGCTATGTTATAGTGAAATGAGAAAATGATTAACATCTTCACTACTTTTTTATTGTTAACATCTCCATCACTTCTTTACATAAAAAAAAGACACCAGCTAATTTGCCTTATCAAATTATCTGCAGATAAATTGTGTTCCAAGCGACTCTCCTAATAAGTTATTGTTTACTCTGGAGCTCAATCATCTAGAACATGTGAATTAGTCCTATTTCATGAATTTAATAAATATATTGTATGATTCCATCAACTAGGGCCACCTCAGCAAGATGATTCTTGCTGTTCCTAAATGTATACATGTGGCAACAGTGAAATGTTGGCTTAGTGGGACTTCTTAATAATCAGGAAATGTCATGCTTATTGAACTTACTCTTTGTATTAAATCCCTTTCAGATACCAAAGCTGGTTTACCGGGAAGCTAACAGATCGAGCATGCTTCACTCAACTATGGGGCAGGGTGTAAGTAAAGAATTATTTGAGAAGTACTTTAACATATATTCTCCAGAGAATATTCACCGCTCAATACTCCAAGAAATGCACGAGTCAGATGTTGGCTATATACGGAGCCGAACATTTGGTTTTACTCGTTTAGTTGATATGTCACCCATGGAGGTTGCCTTTTTGGCAACTGGTTCTTTATTGGAGAAATCGTTATTCTCAATTGTGAGAGCCAACCAACAATTTTTGGATGAAATTTTGGACTTGATGGAGTCTGAGGATGATGATGATGATGGTCTCTGTTGTAGTCACCTTGGACGGGACAAAGTAAGAGCAGTGAGACGAATGTTATTGCTTCCATCTAAGTCAGAAACAGGTTTATTAAGAACAAGAGTTGCAACAGGGCCTGGTGATGCACCATTTGAGGCTTTGGTCATGGAACATCAGGATAGGCTTTTATCTAATGTTAATCTCTTGCATTCGATATACTCCTTTATTCCTAGAACAAGAGCACCCCCGGTAAGTGATTTTATATTGTTCGCTCTTAAGGGTTCCATGTGTACCCAATGGGTTAATAACTACCAGATGTATCTTGCAGATAAATGTTCATTGCCCGGATAGAAATTTTGCTTACAAAATGCTTGAGGAACTACACCATCCATGGATTAAAAGGTTGTTGGTTGGGTTTGCACGCACATCGGAATATAATGGTCCTAGGAAGCCAGGTGTCACACACCATTTAATACAAGAGATAGACTCTGAATTGCCCATCACACAACCTGCTCTTCAGCTTACGTACAAAATTTTTGGGTCATGTCCGCCCATGCAACCATTTGACCCTGCAAAGATGCTAACGGCATGTTATCTTGTCCTTTTATATGTTCCTTTTATTTTCCTTTCCTCTTTAATACATATATGTGCCTTTAAACACAGTATCTAAATTTCCTATGTAATTACAGGACTCGGGGAAGCTTCAAACACTTGACATATTATTAAAGCGTTTGCGGGCGGGGAATCATCGTGTTCTTATCTTTGCACAAATGACAAAAATGTTGGATATTCTAGAGGTATTTGAATCCTTCTGCTGCTCCTTGGTTTAGATTAGTATGTTCGTAATGCTATGATGCTCGTAGCAGTGGCAGATTGCCTGTATGAAACTCTGTTCGTTTTTGGTTTTAGCTCTTGAGAGTAGAGAAGAGTGAAACTCTTTTGAGGGAAAGTAAGTTTACTGGTGTCTTATCAAAATTCTCTTGGCAGTGGTGGTCTCAGTAATGCTTTGGTTAACTAACCATGCTGGTATAAATGCAAACATGCAGCTTGCATAGGAACTTCTTTGTCAAATTTCTTGATTAAATTAATCAAAAAACTAATCATGGGTTGCTAAATCAAGCACTGTTATATGTTTGTCATGTACCTTATCCCATGTTTTTGTGCTGTAGAGTACAGGTTCTCTTCAGCTCTCAATATATTGGAAGAGGTTTGTAGTTAATCTAGGAAGAACTATTTGATAACTGATACATAGACCCACCCATGCATGAATTATGAATTTTGATTACAACTTTCTTGTGAAGTCCAACCGAACTTAGGTTACATTGAATCATGGAGTGGTTTCTTGAGCATACTATATGAAGCTAGGCATACAACGACAACAACTATGCTTTATACCGTATGAAGCTAAGCATAAAAAAACAGATACTGTGCGAAGCTGTTGTTGAGATTCTCTTATAGTGGTTTCCCTATTTGCTTCATTCATCTTATAATGAGTTCAGCTTGCAAAGACCCGAGTACGTAGTCTACTACAACATAATCCCATGACTAGGGAAGTTTTCATTGGTAATGGATCTAAAATTGAAAGGATAAAGGAACTTTTTACTTGTGAAATTGCTAATATTTTCACTTGCGTTGCAGGACTACATGCACTACAGGAAATATAGGTACTTGAGGCTTGATGGATCTTCCACTATAATGGATCGACGAGACATGGTCAAAGATTTCCAGCATCGGTGTGTTTTAAATTCGAAGGGACTTATAATCCATTTTTGCTGTATTTTTACTGACTAATGTTGATTGCCTCATAGGAACGACATCTTTGTGTTCTTGCTGAGTACAAGAGCAGGGGGGCTTGGTATCAACTTGACAGCTGCTGACACTGTCATCTTCTATGAGAGTGACTGGAATCCAACTTTGGATTTACAGGCAATGGATAGAGCTCATAGGCTGGGTCAAACCAAGGATGTAAGTTTTCAACTTCTACATTTTCTTTTTTGACCACGTAACTCTATTTCTAATGATAATGAACTTGTGTCATCTTTTCCCGGGCAATGCTGCTTTTGGAAGAAATCAGAATTAAGAAATTGTCAAAAAAAGAAAAAGAAAGGACGATTGAGAACTTGCTTACATCTAAGAGAAGCCAGTTTAGCTAATCAGTTGGTTTATGCAGAAAAATCTGGTAGTGGATGTACCAACATTTCTTTAATCAGACATTAAAATGAGCAATAAGAAAAATTCCATCTATCTATCTCTACAAAGGTGTACTTTCATGCTTATAGTGTTTCTTATACCTTGTTTCATGAATTACTTATTCCTTCTTTTTCGCAGTTTACTGTATTACATTCGTCTGTTGAAAATGATAATAGATAATTTGCTAATGGCCTTTCTTCCCTCGTGATCATTTTCCCCCATGTAAAGAGGTACTATTTTACTTGCAGGTTACTGTTTATCGCCTAATCTGTAAAGAGACAGTTGAAGAGAAAATTCTGCAGAGAGCCAGTCAGAAAAACACTGTGCAGCAGCTTGTCATGACAGGAGGACATGTCCAGGGTGACCTTTTGGCTCCAGAAGATGTTGTTTCTTTGTTGATTGATGATGCACAATTGGAGCAGAAACTGAAGGAAATTCCTCTTCAGGTGGGATATAAGAATAGTGTTGGGAATCTCCTTTTGAGAATTAGCTCTTACTTCCCTTTAAGTTTTCCCCCCTTCCCTTTTTCAGCTTATTTCTTGTTTCTGACTGAGCACTGCGCTGTTGGTTCATTAGCAGGCTAAAGAAAGACAAAAGAGGAAAGGTGGCATAAAAGGCATACGTATTGGTGCAGATGGTGATGCATCATTAGAAGATCTTACAAACAGTGAATCTGTTGGGTATGGAAATGACGTTCTTGAACCGGAGAAAGCAAAATCAAGTAATAAAAAGGTGATTATTTTCCCACTTTCTACTCAGATTCGAATATTGTTTTTGAATTTGACCTTTACACAGACTTAGGTTGTCTAGTTACTCTTTCTGCATTTGTCAGTTTGACACCTTTTAAATTACCTTCCAGTCAATAGTATCTGCATGATGTGACCAAGTTTGTGTTGGATAAGCTAAGGTAGACTACATTGTAAGAGAAGAAATCCACGTCTTTTCAAAAGAAAAAAAGAAAATTCCATGTCAGCCTTGATAACAAATATGGCTACTAAATGTATACTTGTATACTCATTTTGAAATTATAATTCCTTTAACTGCTTCTTGTTGCGCAATGAACAAGCTGAACTGTGTAGTGTGTTGACTAGATTCCTAATCTTCTATGTGCAGAGGAAAGGTTCCACGGATAAGCAAACCCCAAGATCAAGGCCTCGAAAAAATCCGAAAAATCTTGATTCTGTATCACCCAATTCACTGTTGGAAGATGATATAAATGGCTTTCCACAAAACATTGACATGCAACCACAAAGGCCAAAAAGACTGAAGAGGCCAACTAAGAGCGTAAATGAGAACCTTGAACCAGCATTTACTGCCACCGTTCCTGTGAACCAAGAGGGTAACCATAACTATCCTTCGTCAGATATCAGCTCTGGTGGTGGAAGAGCAGGGGCCGAGGAAGAGGCATTGAGACATAATAATTTGTTCACTGGCTAAGAACAGGACAAGTGAAATATTATCTGTTATCAAGCTACTGATCTTTCTCCTCTTGGGGTGGGATTGGGGGAATCAATTGCAGACTTGGAAAGCAGAAGCCAGTTACTTTGCAGTAGAGAACGCTGTAGCAGAATGAGAAGGAAGTGCAGAACTGTATATTAGTTGTACAGATTATTCATAGGACTCCGGGGCACGAGAACTTCTTGGCTGCTATATGATGTATAGTACTCACTAACTTTGTACTTTTTGGTTAAATAGTGGCAGTTAATGTAATCCGCCAATAATTTGGCAAAATTTTCTCCTGGTGGAGATTTTTGTTGACAATTTGTAATCACAGCAGGATGATTTTATAGAGAGCCATCAAAAGAAAAAATTTCGATGATCATAGGCCATAGTTGTGACCACTAGTTATTATGATTCTATTTTTCTTATTCAAGATGATATGGATGATCTGGCTAATGCTTTAGTAACAGGAAAGACATGACTATCTAAGCTTCTTTCGCATGCAGTAGCTCACTCATCGTAGATGGTTTAGCCACGCCCAATGTCGCGAAATGATGGGGTCGAAATGAATTTTATTCTTTGTATTCAATCCTTTCTTTTTTGGATATCAAAATCTAAGTCAGATTAGATAGATGGATGAATCTATCTTTCTATTCATATATACTAGATAGTAGTACTGATCAAAATGAATTTATGTAAGCAGCATAACAAAAAGCCCCAAAAACTATAACAAGAAAAGCAGACATAATGTGATAGGAAACACAGTTTTATTTGATATTACAAGTCTCATCAAGTACCTCAACATATTTAGGCACCACTACTAGCTTGCTTAAGTTGTCCCTAGTTACATTTTAAGAAAAGCTTTAACAGGAATAGAAGCTTAACCAAATTCATGAATTTGAATATTTTCTCTGTGTATTATATTACATGTTGATTTTTCTGTGTTTGTTGAAGTGTCCTGTTTGATGTGAAATAAGGTGTGTTTATCGAAAATATTCTTGTGATCAACACTCATCATATTGTCATGGCCAGCATTATCAATTTAGGTGCTTTAGGGTCATGAAATTTAAATTTATGAAATTGATTGCTTTTCGTGTGTATTAAACATAGATTTTTTTTGAGTTTGTTGACGGACTCCGTTGATCTATAATTTGGTGTGTCCAACGACAATGGCATTGTAATCAATACTTATCAACTTCGCCATGGATATCGTCGTTCATTTATGCATTTCAGGGTCATGAATTTCTAATTCATGAATTTAATTGCTTTTCATGTGTATTAGCACATGTAGATTTTTCTGAGTTTGTTCACGGACTCCGTTTGACCTGAAATTTGGTGTGTCTACTGGAAATGATCTTGTGATCAATTCTTATCATGTTCACATGGATAACGTAGTTCATCTAGGCATTTCAGGATCATGAAACTTGAATTCTTGAAATTGATTATTTTTTGTGTGTATTAACACATGATTTTTCTGAGTTTGTTGACGAACTATGTCAGACCTGAAATTTAGTGTGTCAAATAAAAAGGGCCTTGTGATCAATACTTATCATGTTCTCCATGGATAACATTGTTCATTTAGGTGTTTCTAGTTGTGAAATCCGAATTAATCAATTGATTGCTTTTCTATGTATTAGCACATGTAGATTTTTCTTAGTTTATTGACGGAATTCATTTGGCCTGACCGGAAATGAATTTGTGATCTATACTCATCATATTCCACATTGATAATATCGTTCATGAAGGCGTTTTAGGGTCACAAAATCTGAATTAATGAAATTAATTACTTTTCGTGTGTATTAGTACATGTTGATTTTTCAGTGTTTGTTGATGGACTCCGTTAGGCCTGAAATTTGATGTGTCCATCGAAAATGGCCTTGTAATGAATACTCATGTTCTCCTTGGATTGAGTTGTTCATTTAGTTGTTTCGGATTCACGAAACCTAATTCATGAAATTGATTGTTTTTCGTGCGTATTTGTACATATAAATTTTTCTGAGTTTGTTGATGGACTCTGTTTGATCTAAAATTACGTGTTTCCATAAAAAATGACCTTGTGATCAATACTGATCATGTTCTCCATGGACAACGTCATTCATTTAGGCATTTCAAGGTCATGAAACCCAAATTCATGAATTTGACTACTTTTCGCGTGTGTTAGCCCTTGAATTTCACGAGATTTAATTGACCGTCTCCGTTCGACCCCAAGTTTTGGTTGCCTAGCCTACAAGGCATGGTGACAAGCGCTCAATCAATTTTTTTGGCAGGCATCACTAATTTTTGCATAAATGAGAAATTACGATTTTCAAGATTTTCAATGTGTGTTAGCCCATGGATTTCTCAAGATTTGATTGATCGTCACCGTTTGATCTTAAATTTTGGCCGTGCCCAGCCTGCAAGGCCTGGTGACGAGTGCTCTATTAATTTTTTTGGCCGGCATCACTATTTTTTGCAGAAATGAGAATTTACGATTTTCAAGATTTTCGGTGTGTGTTGCCCGTGGATTTTTCGAGATTTGATTGACCGTCTCCGTTCAGCCTCAAATTTTGACCGTGCCCAGCCTATAAGGCCTGGTGACGAGCACTCTATCAATTAATTTGGCGGCATCACTATTTTTTGCATAAATGAATATTTACAATTTTCATGATTTTCGGTGTGTTAGCCTATGAATTTCTCGATATTTGATTAACCGTCTCTGTTTGGCCTCAAATTTTGGTTGTGCCCAGCCTACAAGACTTGGTGACGAGCGCTCTATCATTTTTTTTGTCGGCATCACTATTTTTGCATAAATGAGAATTTATGATTTTCAAGATTTTCGGTGTGTGTTAGCCATGAATTTCTCGAGATTTAATTGACCGTCTCCGTTCGGTCCTAAATTTTGGTTGTGCCCAGCCTACAAGGCCTGGTGACGAGTGCTCTATCAATTTTTTTGGCCGACATCACTATTTTTTGCATAAATGAGAATTTACGATTTTCAATATTTTCAGTGTATGTTAGCCCATGGATTTCTCGATATTTGATTGACCGTCTCCGTTCGACCCCAAATTTTAGCTGTGCACATCCTGCAAGGCCTGGTGACGAGCTTCCTATCAATTTTTTGGTTGGCATCATTATTTTTTGCATAAATGAGAATTTATGATTTTCAAGATTTTCGGTGTGTGTTAGCCCATAGATTTCTCGATATTTGATTGACCGTCTCCGTTCGGTCCCAAACTTTGGCTGTGCCCAGTCTACAAGGCCTTGTGATGAGCGCTCTATCAAATTTTTTGGCCAACATCACTTTTCTTCCAAAAATGAGAATTTACAATTTTCAAGATTTTCGATGTGTGTCAGCCCATGGATTTCTCAAAATTTGATTGACCACCTCTGTTCGACCCCAAATTTTGGTCGTGCCCAGCCTACAAGGCCTGTTGACGAGTGCTCAGTCAATTTTTTTGGCCGGCATCACTATTTTTTGCATATATGAGAATTTACGATTTTTTAGATTTTCGGTGTTTTAGCCCATGAATTTCTCGAGATTTGATTGACTGTCTCCGTTCGGCCCCAAATTTTTGTTGTGCCCAGCCTATAAGGCATGGTGATGAACGCTCTATCAATATTTTGGCTGGCATCACTATTTTTTGCATAAATGAGAATTTATGATTTTCAAAATTTTCGGTGTGTGTTATCCCATCGATTTCACGAGATTTGACTAACCGTCTTCATTCAGCTTCAATTTTTGGCAGTGCCCAACCTATAAGGCTTGGTGAGGAGAGCTCTATCAATTTTTTTGGCCGGCATGATTATGGTTTGCATAAATGAGAATTTACGATTTTTAAAATTTTTGGTGTGTGTTAGCTTATGGATTTCTCGAGATTTGATTGACAGGTTCCGTTCGGTCTCAAATTTTGACTGTGCCTAACGTGCAAAGCCTAGTGACGAGTGCTCTATCAATTTTTTTGGACGACATCATTATTTTTTGCATAAATGAGAATTTACGATTTTCAAGATTTTCAGTGTGTGTTAGCCCATGTATTTCTCGTGATTTGATTGACCGTCTCCGTTTGGCCCCAAATTTCGATTGTGCCCAGCCTACAAGGCTTGCTGAGGAGTGCTCTATCAATTTTTTTGGCCAGCATCACTATTTTTTGCATATATGAGAATTTTTTATCTTCAAGATTTTCGGTGTGTGTTAGCCAATGGATTTCTCGAAATTTGATTATCCGTCTCCGTTCGGCCCTAAATTTTGGCTGTGCCAAGCCTACAAGGCCTGGTGACGAGCGCTCTATCAATTTTTTAGGCCCTCATCACTATTTTTTGCATAAATGAGAATTTATAATTTTCAAGATTTTCGGTGTGTGTTAGCCCATGAATTTTTCAAGATTTGATTGACCGTCTCCGTTCGGCCCCAAATTTTAGTTGTGCCCAGCCTAAAAGGCCTAATGACGAGCGCTTTATCAATTTTTTTGGCCCACATCACTATTTCTTTCATAAATGAGAATTCTCGATTTCAAGATCTTCAATGTATGTTAGCCCATGGATTTCTCGAGATTTGGTTGACCATCTCAGTTCGCTCCCAAATTTTGGTTGTGTCCAGCCTATAAGGCCTGATCACAAGTGCTCCATCCATTTTTTTGGTCGTCATCACTATTTCTTGCATAAATGATGATTTATGATTTTCAAAATTTTCGGTGTGTGTTAACCAATGAATTTCTCGAGATTTCAGTGACCGTCTCTGATCGACTTCAAACAACCTACAAGGCCTGGTGACGAGCACTCTATCAATTTTTTTCATCAGCAACACTATTCTTTACTTAAATAAAAATTTATTAGCCCTTGGATTTCTCAAGATTTGATTGAACGTCTCCGTTCGGCCCCAAATTTTGGCTGTGCCCAGCCTACAAGGCCTGGTGATGAGCGCTCTATCAATTTTTTTGGCCGGCATCACTATTTTTTGCATAAATGAGAATTTATAATTTTTATGATTTTCGATGTGTTAGCCCATTGATTTCTCGAGATTTGATTGATCGTCTTTGTTCGGCCCCAAATTTTTGCTATGCGCAGCCTACAAGGCCTGGTGACGAGCGCTCTATCAATTTTTTTGGCAAGCATCACTATTTTTTGCATAAATGAGAATTTACGATTTTTAAGATTTTCGGTGTGTGTTAGGCCATGGATTTCTCTAGATTTGATTGACTGTCTCTGTTCGTCCTGTAATTTTAGTTGTGCCCAGAGACTGCAATCTTTTTCTGTCCGTGAAGATCCCACCAGAGCGCTACGATTTTCATGATTTTCGGTGTGTGTTAGCCCATTGATTTCTCGAAATTTGATTGACCGTCTCCGTTCGGCCTCAAATTTTGGCTTTGCCCAACTTACAATGCATGGTGACGAGCGCTCTATCAATTTTTTGATTCGGCAACACTATTTTTTGCATAAATGAGAATTTACGATTTTTAAAATTTTCGATTTGTGTTACCGAATGAATTTCTCGAGATTTGATTGACCGTCTCCATTTGACCTCAAATTTTTGTTGTGCTCAGCCTATAAGGCCTGGTGACGAGCGCTCTGTCAATTTTTTTGGTCGGCATCACTATTTCTTGCATATATGAGAATTTACAATTTTCAAGATTTTCGGTATGTGTTAGCCAATGGATTTATCGAAATATTATTGACCGTCTCTGTTCGGCCCCAAATTTTGACTGTCGAAACCTACAATGCCTGGTGACGAGCGCACTATCAATTTTTTTGACCGACATCACTATTCTTTGCATAAATAAAAATTTACGATTTTTAAGATTTTTGGTGTGTTAGCCCATGGATTTCTCGAGATTCGACTGACTGTCTCCGTTGGCCCCAAATTTTGACTGTGCCCAGCCTACAAGATCTGATGGAGAGCACTCTATCAATTTTTTTGGCCGGCATCACTATTTTTTGCATAAATAAGAATTTACTATTTTCAAGATTTTCGGTGTGTGTTAGCCCATGAATTAATCGAGATTTGATTGACCGTCTCTGTTCGACCCAAATTTTGGTTGTGCCCAGCCTACAAGGCTCGGTGACGAGCGCTCTATCAATTTTTTTACCCAACATTACTATTTTCTTTCATAAATGAGAATTTACGATTTTCATAATTTTTGTTGTGTGTCAGCCCATGGATTTCTCGAGATTTGATTGACCGTCTCCGTTAGGCTCCAAATTGTGATTGTGCCCAGCCTACAAGGCCTGGTTACTACCGTTCTATCAATTTTTTTTTACGGCATCACTATTTTTTGCATAAATGAGAATTTATAATTTTCATGATTTTCATTGTGTGTTAGCCTATGAATTTCTCGATATTTGATTTACCGTCTCCATTCGGCCTCAAATTTTGGTTGTGCCCAGCATACAATGCCTGGTGACGAGCGCTCTATCAATTTTTTTGACCGTAATCACAATTTTTTTGCATATACGAGAATTTACGATTTTCAAGATTTTCGGTGTGTGTTAACCCTTGAATTTATCGAGATTTGATTAAACGTCTCCGTTCTGCCCTAAATTTTGGTTGTGCCAAGCCTACAAGGCCCGGTGACGAGCGCTCTATCAATTTTTTTACCCAACATTACTATTTTTTTGCATAAATGATAATTTACGATTTTCATAATTTTCGTTGTATGTTAGTCCATGGATTTCTCGACATTTGATTGACCGTCTCCGTTAGGCTCCAAATTGTGACTGTGCCCAGCCTACAAGGCCTGGTTACTACCACTCTATCAATTTTTTTTGACAGCATCACTGATTTTTGCATAAATGAGAATTTATAATTTTTATGATTTTCGTTGTGTTTTATCCTATGAATTTCTCGATATTTGATTTACCGTCTCCATTCGGCCTCAAATTTTGGTTGTACCCAGCACACAATGCCTGGTGACGAGCGCACTATCAATTTTTTTGATCGTCATCACAATTTTTTTGCATATACGAGAATTTACGATTTTTAAGATTTTCGATGTGTGTTAGCTCATGAATTTCTCGAGATTTGATTGACCGTCTCCGTTAAGCCTCAAATTTTGGCTGTGCCCAATCTACAAGGCCTGGTGACAAGCGCTCTATCAATATTTTTGGCCGGCATGACTATTTTTTGCATAAATGAGAATTTATGATTTTTAAGATTTTTGGTGTATGTTAGCGCATGGATTTCTCGAGATTTGATTGACCGTCTCCGTTAGGCTCCAAATTTTGGCTATGCCCAGCCTACAAGGCCTGGTGACGACCACTCTATCAATTTTTTTGGAAGACATGACTATTTTTTTCATAAATGAGAATTTACTATTTTCATGATTTTCGGTGTGTGTTAGCCCATAGATTTCTCGATATTTGATTTACCGTCTCCAGTCGGCCTTAAATTTTGGTTATGCCCAGCATACAATGCCTGGTGACGAGCGCTCTATCAATATTTTTGATCGTCATCACAATTTTTTTGCATATACGAGAATTTACAATTTTTAAGATTTTCAGTGTGTGTTAGCCTTTGGATTTATCGAGATTTGATTAAACGTCTCCGTTCGGCCCTAAATTTTGGCTGTGCCTAGTCTACAAGGCCTGGTGATGAGCGCTCTATTAATTTTTTTGGCCGGAATCACTATTTTTTTGCATAAATGAGAATTTACGATTTTCATAATTTTTGTTGTGTGTTAGACCATGAATTTCTCGAGATTTGATTGACCGTCTCCGTTAGGCCCCAAATTTTGGCTGTGGCCAGCCTACAAGGCCTGGTGATGAGCGCTCTATCAATTTTTTTTGGCCGGCATCACTATTTTTTTGCATAAATGAGAATTTACGATTTTCATAATTTTCGTTGTGTGTTAGCCCATTAATTTCTCGAGATTTGATTGACCGTCTCCGTTAGGCTCCAAATTGTGACTATGCCCAGCCTACAAGGCCTGACGACGACCGCTCTATCAATTTTCTTGGACGGCATCACTATTTTTTGCATAAATGAGAATTTATAATTTTCATGACTTTCGTTGTGTGTTAGCCTATGAATTTATCGATATTTGATTTACCGTCTCCATTCAGCCTCAAATATTGGTTGTTCCCAACATACAATGCCTGGTGATGAGCGCTCTATCAAATTTTTTGACCGTCATCACAATATTTTTGCATAAATGATAATTTACGATTTTCGCGATTTTCGATGTATGTTAGCCCACGGATTTCTCGAGATTTGATTGACCGTCTCCGTTTTGCCCAAAATTTTGGCTGTGCGTAGCCTACATGGCCTGGTGACGAGCGCCCTATCATTTCGTTTGATCGGCATCACTATTTTTCGCATAAATGATAATTTATGATTTTCGCGATTTTCGGTGTATGTTAGCCCACGGATTTCTTGAGATTTGATTGACCGCCTGCGTTTAGCCCCAAATTTTTGTTGTGCGCAGCCTACAAGGCCTGGTGACGGGCTCCCTATCATTTTGATCGGCATCACTATTTTTCGCATAAATGATAATTTATGATTTTTGTGATTTTCGGTGTATGTTAGCCCACGGATTTCTCGAGATTTGATTGACCGCCTCCATTTTGGCCCCAATTTTTTGTTGCGTGCAGCCTACAAGGCCTGGTGACGAGCGCCCTATGATTTCATTTGATCGGCATAACCATTTTTCGCATAAATGAGAGTTTATGAATTTCGCGATTTTCGGTGTATATAAGCCCACGGATTTCTGGAGATTTGATTGACCGTCACTGTTTGGCCCCAAATTTTTGTTGTGCGTAGCCTACAAGGCCTGGTGACGGACGCCCTATCACTTTATATTATCGGCATAACTATTTTTCTAATAAATGAGAATTTACGATTTTCGCGATTTTCAATATATGTTAGCCCACAGATTTCTCGAGATTTGATTGACCGTCTCCGTTTGGCCCCAAATTTTTGCTGTGCACAGCCTACAAGGCCTGGTGACAAGTGCCCTATCATTTCATTTGATCGGCATCACTATTTTTCGCATAAATGAGAATTTACGATTTTCGCAATTTTCGGTATATGTTAGCCCACAGATTTCTCGAGATTTGATTGACCGCCTCCGTTTGGCCCCAAATTTTTGCTGTGCACAGCCTACAAGTCCTGGTGATGGGCGCCCTATCATTTCATTTGATCGGCATCACTATTTTTCGCATAAATGAGAATTTAAGATTTTCGCGATTTTCGGTGTATGTTAGCCCACGGATTTCTGGAGATTTGATCGACCGT
>JACEIK010001362.1:60468-71115 GCA_018107945.1 Datura stramonium
TTTACATAAAATCACATGAGAATGTATATAAATAAGTAGATAAATAAGACTAAATTGAGTTATAAAGTAGCACTTGGGCATGCAATTATGCCCAAGATCAATGGTCACTACGAATTCGTGGTTATGTCCTTTGGACTAACTAATGCCCCCGCAGATTTCATGGACCCGATGAATAGGATTTTCAAGCCATATCTAGACATGTTCGTCATTGTATTTATTGATGACATTCTGGTATACTCCAGAAGCAAGGAAGAACATGCTAACGATCTGAGGATAGTGCTATAGATGCTTAGAGATCGCCAGTTGTTCGCTAAGTCAGCAAATGCAAATTCTGTTTTAAGTATGTGACTTTCCTTAGTCACTTGGTCTAAGGTGAGGGTATTCAAGTAGATCCTCAAAATATAGAAGTGGTGAAAGACTGGACAAGACCTACTTCCCCAATCGAAATCAGAAGTTTCTTGCGTCTAGCCGGCTATTACCGGCATTTTGTGGAAGGTTTTTCCTCCATTGCATCTCCTATGACTAGGTTGACTCAGAAAAAGGTGAAATTCCAGTGGTTAGATGCGTGTGAGAAGAGTTTCCAGGAGTTGAAGACTCAACTCACTACCGCTCTAGTGTTAACCTCGCCGAAAGGAACAAATGGGTTTGTGGTGTATTGTGACGCTTCTAGAGTTTGACTTGGTCTCGTTTTGATGCAGCGGGTTAAGGTGATAGCTTACGCCTCTAGACTGCTCAAGGTTCAAGAAAAGAACTATCCAACTCATGACCTGGAGTTGGCAGTGGTGGTGTTTGCATTGAAAATATGGAGGTACTACCTTTACGGGGCTCACGTGGATGTTTTCATTGATCACAAGACCCTTTAGTATGTGTTCAGTCAGAAATATTTAAATCTTCATTAGAGAAGGTGGTTGGAGCTACTGAAAGACTATGACATGAGTGTGCTGTACCACCTGGGCAAAACCAATGTGGTGGTTGATGCCCTAAACAGGTTGTCTACGGGGAGCGTGGGTCATGTTGAAGAGGGAAAAAAGGAACTTGCGAAGGATATTCACAGGTTAGTTTCTTAGGAGTGAAGTTGGTTGATACAGCTGAAGGCAAAGTAGTGGTGCAGAGTGGATCAGATTCCTCGTTGGTAGTTGAAGTTAAGTCAAGGCAGGATGAAGATCCCATACTGCTTAAGCTGAAGGAGACAGTGATGTGCTATGAGTTTACAATACTTTCGATGCTCAAAACTAAGAAAATAGCATGGACTTTGGTATATTTATATGGATATAAGGCCCTTATTCTTTGGTTACGGGATAAATAGGTGTTGGAGCAAGAATGTGCAAAAGATAGCCCGAAAGTGCAGAAAATAGGCTTAAGTCACAGTTCTTAGTACGAGCCATAGGATGGTGCTACGAGTCGTACTGCAGGTCGTGAGAATTTTTAGAAGGCTAAGGATGAAAAATGCATCCTACGACTCTCAGTATGAGTCATACGATGCTTGTACGGGCCGTAGTGGAGAAGTCGTGGAAAGATTTAGAAGATTTGCACAAAACGCTAACTCCTAATACGGATAGACAGTACGAGTCGTGGAATCAAGGTATGAGTCGTACCATAGCACTCGTGAAGAACTTCAGACAAATTGAAAAGTCTCAGAGTCAAACCACGGAAGCACAGTATGACTCGTAGGAAACATGTACGAATCGTACCAAGGTCCAACACTTAGCCAAATTTTACCTAGATAATGATATACTGGAAGCGGTTATGACCCGTAATACCTGCTACGGGACGTAGGAATGGTTGTGACATAGGCGACTTCAGTTATGGAAATTCACCCTGTTAGCATAGGAAAAGAATTTTTATGTCTGTATAAATACATTTTATGTTTTATCTTAAAGAAAAATAATGAGAACTCATTAGACAAGCATGAGATAACATTAGAGGACGTGAGAATTAAGGGTTAGAAGATAGAATTGGATTGATTGACTTGTGATCAACCTTTTCTTTATTTTCTTTTGATCTTCATACTTTGTTCTTGAGGATTTTTCTGATTTATTCAAAGAAATTTTTCTCTCATCCATAATTGTAAGTATTGATTTATGTATTTAATTATGAATGCGAATCACAATCTTGAAACTATGAGAGGCTAAAACCTCCATATCTAGGGTTGTGGGAACCATGATGGATTAACAAGCTAGGGTTGCATAAAAGTGATTCAAAACCAATGCAAAACACTTGTATTGTATTCTCTTCATTCTTAAACATTTATTAATGGTGTACAACGTTAGGACTTGCCCAAATTCTTTACTTGCTTGAGCCTAGAGAGGTAGAGATTAGGAAAAAAGAATTACAACAAACCTTGATCTTGATGATCATTGTATTAACTTGAGCTGTGGTCGCAGGATAGTTAAATTTGGAATATATTGATAACGGTTAATTTGCAATCGCTCATGAGACCTAATCCGGTGATTGAGTATAGTCATTCAATAGGGACGAACCAGTCATTTGAATGAACGTTAGTTATCAGTTCTACAAGTAAGCATTGGTGATGATCACATATGTATATCTGAAGTATTTATGAACCCATTGGGAACACTAAACCCTAGTTATCTTTCATTGTTGATTTCAACCAAAGTTTTAACAGTCGTTTTTAATTATTGTTTTCTTTAGAATCCCCCAATTTGGAGTAACTACCCAACAAATTCACTTACTGGCTTTAGTCTAGCTCTTCCATATTCCCTGTGGATTCGACCCCAACCTCTTAGCTGGGTTCTTTATTGACAACGTTCACTTCATACTTTGGTAGAAGGTATGGTTTGAGCGTTATCAACAAGTGGCGCCGTTGCCAAGAAATACGGCTAAGACTAGACTATTTGCTTGTATTTGACCTTTTGGTAGTTAATTACTTAATTACGTTTTCTTTTTTGTTTTTGATACCCAAAGGTTGTTTTCCGTTAAATGCCAAGCACTCAGAGTAGTGGAGATCCCCTGATTCCGTTGAACCTAGAAATTGAACGAACACTACATAGGATGGAAAACCAGGAACAAAGAGATGCCCATATAGCTGAAGAAGCTAGGCAAGCTGAGCTAGCTCTGCAAGCTACACTTTAGGATGCGAAAGATGTCAGAGAAGAGGTAGTTAATGCTGGTCGACATGGGAGGGGAAACAGAGGTTATAGACTTGCCCCTCAGTTATTTGATGATGAGGACCCAAACATTGATGAAGTTGGGTCAACAGGAGCAATTGTGCCACCACCACTGCCCACTGGGGCCAAATTCGACATCACGAGCAACATTATTCAACTGTTAAACATGAAAGGGGTGTTAAGTGGTCATGCAGTGGATGATGCCAACTTGCACTTTATGAACTTCATAGGAATATGCAAGGCATACAGGTTGCCCGCAGTTAGCCAAGATGCCATTAGGCTCAGACTTTTCCCCTTTTCTCTATCAGGGAAAGCCACTCTATGGTTATCGGAGTTGCCCAACAACTCCATAACCAACTGGAGGGAACTCAAGAAGGCCTTCTTGGAGAGATTCTTTCCACTCTCCAGAATGTTGCAGCTAAAGGATGAGATTTACAATTTCTAACAACTGAAAACCAAGGCACTTCATGAAACCTGGCTGAGGTTCAAAAAGAAGTTGACAAAGTGCCCGAACCATAAAATCCCAGATGACAGTTTGTTGGAATTTTTTTACAGGTATTTAAACAATAGCACAAAAGTTGTGGTGGACATAGTGGCAGGAGGAGCATTGATGAGTCACACTTAGGAGCAAGCTGCTACTATCCCTGACAGGGTGACCAAGACAAACAGGGCATGGCATACTAGGGAGGCAGATGCAGCGGTCGGTACATATGCTGTTGGTTTGACTGCAGACAAACATAGGAAGGAAGAAGAACGCGACTAGGAGTTGGCTCATATGCGCACATCGTTGGATTTTATTACAAAGCACATAATGGGAGAAGGATCCAAAGAGGTAAATGTAGTGGGGACACAAGGAATAAAGCTGGGAGTAGATCACTTTAATTCTGAGGAAGAGGCAAATTTCCTGGACAGCCAAGTGGCGGGTTTTTGAGCCAACGCCCAAGCATCTGGACAAGACAATTGGCGCCAAGGTTCTAGAAACCATGGTCGAAACCAATACAGAGACAACTACAATTGAAACGGGTATAGAGATAGGAGCCGCGGTCGTGAGCGAGATGGAGAATGGAGAAGAAATGATGGCTACCGCAATGATTGGGCTGGAGTTTATGTGCTTCCCAATGCAAGAGAGAGGGAGGCTGGGCAATCAAAGTTATAGAGCATGATGGCCGAGATGCTGAAAAAGGTGAGGTCCACTGATGAGCAATTGAAGGAGATCCGTGGTGACATATCAAGTATGGGTTAGAGAGTGTAATCTCATGCAACCGCCATCAAGCAGATTGAGCAGCAACTTGGGAAACTGTCAACATCATTGAACCCTAGACAAAAGGGTACACTGCCTAGCAACACTGTCCAGAAACCCAAAGAATGATGGCCATTGCATGGCGGTGATGATTAGGAGTGGTAAAACCACAATTGACCCCCCTTTTTTGATTGTAGTCGAATGGAAGAAAAAGAGCATGATTGAGGAGAATGATAAGAGTGTTGAGACGGAGAATGTTGAGTTGCCAGAGGCCCCGATAGGTGAGAAAGAACCTGACATTGATCAAGGAGAAACTCAAGTGCACCGAGCTATCCCGCGAACATCGCCACCGTTCCCTCAAAGAATGAACAAAAAGGCGGAAAATGGTAAGTTCCAGAAATTCCTTTCAATGCTTAAGCAACTATCTGTGAACATACCATTGGTTGAGGAATTGGAACAGATGCTGGGATATTCTAAGTTTATGAAGGACTTGGTAACAAAGAAGAGGTCCGTAAGCTATGAGCCGGTAGACAATGTACATCACTGTAGTTCCATAGCTACACAGGTCCTGGCTCAAAAGAAGGAAGACCCAGGTGCTTTCACTATACCGTGCACCATTGGCAATGTCGAGTTCGCAAGGGTACTTTATGATCTAGGAGAAAGCATCAACCTGATGCCCTTGGCAGTATTCAAGAAATTGGGTTTAGGATCCCCACATCGACCACTATGCGACTACTAATGGCCGATAGGACTGTGAAGAAGCCAGTGGGGATCCTGTTCGATGTGCTTGTGAAGGTAGACAAATTCATATTCCCAGCATACTTCGTGATTTTGGATTGTGAGGTTGATTATGAGGTCCCCATCATTCTGGGGCGACCATTCCTTGCGACTGGGAAGGCCTTAGTAGATGTGGAGGATGGCCAGCTGAAGTTTAGACTAAATAAAGAAGAGGTCACTTTCAACATCTGCCGGACAATGCAGCAACCTAAGGAATATAGTGTAATCTTAGCATTAGAGGATGAATATGATTCACTTGACGAATTCTTAGTAGTCAATAGACTTGTGTCGTGCCGCGACGCTAAATTAGGTGCTTCTTGGGAGACAACCCAAGTGGTGGCTTGGTGAAGTCTAAGTAACTAGGCCACCTGCATCGTGCCACAACGTTAAATCAAGCGCTTCTTGGGAGGCAACCCAAGTGATTGAACTAATGTGTGTATAGTGTGCAGGGAAAACAAAAATAGGAGGTAGAAAAACTGTTGAAAGAGCAACTGGTACGGTTCTCAATACGACTCATGACAGCATCATACGAGCCGTAGCAGGAGGCGTGGTGAGGTTCAGAGATGTATTTCAAAGCAAAGACCTACGAGTCATCATACGGACCGTACCCACCTTATACGAGTCGTAAGATGTACTCGTAGGTCCTCAGGTAAGTTTTTCAAAACTCTGACTTATGGGTCTAAGGGACGAGTCGTAGGGTCTTCCTACGACTCGTGGTACGAGTCGTGACGGGTCAAAATCTTTAAATTCACCCGACTCAACCTAGATTTTTCAAATCTGCCCTTCCCTTATTTTAAACCTAAGACCTAACATGACCCTCTTTCCCACGCAAACAAAACCAAAGGACGAGCCCTACCTATGAATCCCTCACACATGTGACTCAAAATCAAAGAACCTTTGAGCAATTTCTTGCTCAAATTAAGTGTGTCTCAACCCACATTCTTGATTACCAATCGAAGAAAGAAGCAACAAGTAAGTACTGCATTGAATATAAAAAACACTTAATTGCTTGAAGTCATAACTGTAAACATCCCTATGAGCCGTGGTTTTTGCTTGAAAAATCTAAAAGATACAATGATCAGGAATGTTATTGAACAATGGGTGACTGGGGAAAAAATATATTTGGGATGAACTTGTAAATTGAAGCATTCAAACCTGAGTTACGCATAGTGATTAAAAAGGGGAGGGATGAGTAGTGTTAAATCGATTGAATGACATGCCTATGCATGGGGAAATCTGAGTACCCAAATTGTGAAATAGAATCCTTGCAAACTGGAAAAAATTGAATATGTCAAGAAGTGGTATGGAACATAGTACATTTCGTGGTTTGTCACTACGAGTCGTACTGTGCATTCGTACCCAGGACCTGAATAGGGATAATCCAGATGAGGCAGAAGAGTCCTTCCTGTGATTTGTGGAATCGACCTACGGGTCGTACCACAAGTCGTGGAAAAATACCGAGAAAATGGTAGTGTAGGGGCATTATCGGACGACTCAAGGTACGGGTTGTACCTTCGTGGTACGAATCGTATCTGTGAGACGTAAAGTGCATTCAAAGTTGTTGGGACTTCATATGAGTCGTACCTCCATGGTACGACCCGTACTGTCGAACTGTGTTGAGAATCAGGAAATTTATTTTCTAGTTTTTCTTTCTCAGATATGGAATTCTAATTCTCTTCTCTACAAGAACAATGACAATAAAGTGCAAAGCATCCAAAGCAACTACCTAGAGAACATTACATGATGAGATATTTGAATCCGATGCTGAGCAAGAAGGCAACTCCCCTAGTGGTTCAGTTGAGGATTACCAGGTGGATACTTCAAACAATGATGGAACTAGAACCACTAGGGAAAAAGCACAAGCACAAGCTGAAGAATCTACTGCCATATCTGCCCAAGCTCCCCAGTCTGAGGAGGGAGCTAGAGAATGTAATCAGGAGTGGGGAAATGACTCAAATGCAGAAGAAGGGTCTGAGGAGACCCAATCTAGAGAGGCAAGTAGCAGTGATGAATCAGAGGAGGAGGCTCCTAATGCTGCACAAGTACAAACCCCATCCAGAGAAAATTGCACAGTCCGATAGAGAGCGCCGGGAGCTAGAGAAATTTATGAGCAAGGCATTTCTCTCATGGCCAAAATCAAGCCAAGGCGGAGCATACAAGAAGAACCGTGGATCCTCACAAACTCACTAAATGAAGTTGAGGATATGAAGCGGATATTCAGCTTCTATGGCTTCGAGTGGATGGCCAAGACTCCAGCTCAGTATACTGTAGAATTGGTCCGGGAGTTCTACGCCAACTATTTGGCCACCATGGAGCAAAAAGCGAAGGAGGGGCAGAAAATAAAAGACCAACCCCAACTGGAGAGTGTGTTTGTCCGAGGACGAGAGGTAGACATATCAGAGTAAACCATCTCTAGGGTTTTGTATGGACCACAGTTCGTGCCTACGCGGATGATGCCTGAGTATGATTACAGGGTGGAGGTAATGAAGCAAACAGGGAATTTGGGATTGCAGGAAAGGCAGAGGCAGCTGCAACGATTGGTAGGTGTGATTGCTGAGAATAAGGAAGAAGCTGAGTGGGTTACTGGTGGAAAGCAGGTGACAAAGAACTCACTTAACTTCATAGAAAAAGCTTGTTGGACACTAGTACGCCACCGGTTAGCACCCACGGTCAACGACTACACATTGAGTGCTGACAGAGCAGCTTTGGTGGCATGCTTCATGTCCCATTATCCTATCAACATCTCGAGGATCATCAAAAGGAGATGCGAGAACGGACGGAGGGAGTGAGCACTGCCATCCCATTCCCGAGTCTTGTATTCAAACTATGCATAGAGGTAGGGGTGCCAATACGACGGGGTGAGGAGCATCTGATTGGAGGTCATAGCAGCCCCCACTCTTCCAGACCTCGATGCAGAGCCCGATGAAGATATTGATTTGGCAGCGTATTGGGAGCTGACGGTAGCTGCTGGAGATAAGGGAAAGAAAAAGCTTTTGAGGATGTTAGAGAGGAGAGTCTGAGGAAGAGGAGGAAGAAGGAAAGGAGAGAGCGTAAGCGGGCATAAGCAGAGAGCCTGCAAACTCATGATGCACATATGTCAGAGCTGCAGGAGCGAGCTAGAGGAGCAGGCAGTCATGATTTAGCCTGATATTGCTAGTGGCTATGACCCTTCAGGTGAGCCACCTTCAGCCCCGATTGACACAAAGGTTGTAGAAGTAGCCAATACTACTGAGGGGGTAACCACTCCCCCTGTGGATACTTCAATGAGTGCGCTGGCCATTGGCTAGCACCACGATTGCAGCGGAGGTATCCGTTTCGCAGGACGAAAGGAGTGCCTAGAGCGCCACAGGTATGTGCCCTTCCCTATGTTCTTGTAGTTCATGCTTCGGGGGTGAAGCTTAATTTTCAAAAAGGGGAGGGGTGTACTTGTGATCTTTGGGATTTTTTTTGATTCGTCCGAGGGTTTTTCTTGTCGTGTTTCTTTTCCCACGGGCATGCTATCTAGTAGAACCGAGATGTTTAGGATTTTTATTTTGTGATTTTTGTTTAATTAGAAAATAACTTAGGAGTACTCAGCCAATGAAAATGCACTAGTTTTGATCTTTGAAAAAATTAACCCTGCTTAAAATTTTTTGATGCATTAGCTATGTATTTGTGACTGCATGTATGATTTCTGTGTATTTGATGTCATTTAGTTTATTAGCATGAGGAGTCTTGTTAAGCCATGTGTAAACCAGACAGGAAAGTGAATATATGCCATGTGCCATGAGTGAGTGAGGTGTAATACTTAGTTCAGTACTGTGTTGAAGATCTAGAACTTGCTTGGTTGGTCTTTGCATAGGCTAAGGATGTTTGGTTAGGATATGATTATAGGCCGCTATTTGTTAAGCTCACTTTCAGCCTAAATAACCCTACCAAAATCATGTGATCCCCTTGATCCCAGTTCTGAGCCTTTAATAGACTATTTTTCTTTGATGAATCGATTAACTATACCCATTTTTTAATAATGAACCTGTTTTGACCCTGGTCCTTCCTTGGATATTGTGAACCTCAATATAGGCAAAATGCCTAAGTTGAGGGTGGCTAGAGTAGGGGTGCATAAATGGTGGGAACGAAAAAAAGAGAGATAAACAAAAAAAAGTTGAAAATCTTGAAAAAAGAGCTTGAAAAAGTTGAAAATAAACCACACCCATACAAATGCACATAAAATAGATGAAAAGGGAAGAAAGGAATGAAAAGCATAAAGGGTGAAACAGGTAATGGTGAAGCCAATGTATGTAGTGACAAGGAAGGGATAGTCACTCATACAATCTTTCAAATTTATCATGTCCAGTCCCAAAGCCTACATTACAAGCTACAAAAAGTCCTATAATGATCTTAATCTGACCATCTGATAAACTGAAGCAGAGAAAATAAGGGCAAGCCTATGGTATCTGATACATAGTACTTGGAACTTCTTTGTGAGAGTGAGCGTCTTGTTTGTTTAGTCCCATGCAATATTTGACACTATATCTGAGAGTCGGGACTTCATTTTTATGAGGGTCATGGATTATGTTTACTTTTACCATTGGTATGTGTGAAAAGCATTGGTGATGGCTTGATTGCCTGTTGATAGCTAGATGACATGTCTTGTTTCCTGTTTATCATGTTTTGTGGTTGCTTGTAGTAAATTAACTGATGTAGGTTCATGGAAAAGGGTCAGGAAGTGTTGAATGTATAGTGCAAGTTTTGTTTGGTATTGGCTATAGTATCCTAGGTTTATTTTCTAGTTGAGCGTCATATTTAGTTTTCCTTTTTCTTTGCCTAAGGACCTGCAAAAGTCTTAAGTTGAGGGTGTTGATGTGCTGTGAGTTTACAACACTTTCAACGCTCAAAACTAAGAAAATAGCATGGACTTAGGTATATTTATATGGATATAAGGCACTTTTTCTTTGGTTACAGGATAAATAGGTGTTGGAGCAAGAATGTGTAAAAGATAGCCAAAAGTGCAGAAAATTGGCTTAAGCCACAGTTCTCAGTACGAGCCGTAGGATGGTGCTACGAGCCGTACTGCAGGTCATGAGAAGTTTCAGAAGGCTAAGGATGAAGAGTGCATCCTACGACTCTCAATATGATTCGTACAATGCTTGTACGAGCCATAGTGAATAAGTCATGGAAAGATTCAGAAGATTTGCACAAAAAGCTAACTCCTGATATAGATAGACAATACGAGTCGTGGCATCAAGGTACGAGTCGTACCATAGCACACGTGAAGAACTTCAGACAAATTGAAAAGTCTCAGAGTCAAGCCATGAAAGCACAGTACGATTCATAGAAAGCATGTACGAGTCGTACCAATGTCCAACACTTAGCCAAATTTCAGCCAGCCAATGATATACGGGAAGCAGGTACGATCCATACATACCTACTATGGGTCGTAGGAATGGTCATGACATAGGAGGCTTCAGTTATGGAAATTCACCCTATTAGCCTAGGAAAAGGATTTTTATGTCTGTATAAATA
>JACEIK010001362.1:111238-124891 GCA_018107945.1 Datura stramonium
TAGTCCAGTCCCTGTGGGATCGATACTTGGCTTACTTGAGCCATTTTACTACTTGTTCGACCACGTGCACTTGCGTGTAGTCATCCAAACGGACGAACATACAACTGCTAGTTCTGAAGGTAACTCTAGCGCATAGGCTACCTTGCCGATATGCCTCAAAATTCTATAAGGTCCCATATACCTTGGACTGAGCTCCCCCTTCTTTCCAAACCTCTTCACCCCTTTCATGGGTGAAATTTTCAGGTATACCCAGTCATCAACTGAAAACTCCAGTTCTCTTCTTCACACATCGGCATAGGATTTCTGGCGGCTCTGGGCTGATTTCAATCTTTCTCGGATGAGCTGAACTTTCTGCATCGCCTTATGAACCGAGTCTTGCCCTATCAAAGTAGCTTCACCAACTCCAAACCATCCTATAGGAGATCTACACCTCCTACCATACAATGCCTCAAATGGGGCCATCTGAATGCTAGAATGATAGATGTTGTTGTACGCAAATTCGATAAGAGGCAGATGATCATCCCAATTACCCCTAAAATCGATTGAACATGCTCTTAGCATATCCTCTAGAGTTTGACTAGTCTGCTCAGCTTGCCCATCTGTCTGTGGGTGAAAAGTTGTACTGAGCTTGACCTGGGTACCTAGTCTTTTTGAAAAGATTTCCAGAAGTGAGAGGTGAATTGGGTACCTCTATCTGAAATAATGGACAAGAGCACCCCATGCAGTCTGACTAGCTCCCGAATATAAAGTCTAGCATAATCCTCAGCTGAATTTGTGGTTTTGACTAGGAGGAAATGTGCTGACTTAGTCATCCGGTCTACTACCACCCAGATAGAGTCATGTTGCCGATGAGTCCGCGGTAGACCCGTAATGAAGTCCATATTTACTTCTTCCCACCTCCAGGTGGGTATGCTAATATCTTGGTCATACCTCCTGGTCTATGGTGTTCTACCTTGACCTGCTGGCAGTTCGAGTACTTGGATACAAATTTAGCAATGTCTCTCTTCATGCCATTCCACCAGTAAATATCCTGCAAATCATGGTACATCTTGGTAGCACCGGGGTGAATGGTGTATCTCGAGTTGTGTGCCTCGGCCAAAATCTGTTGTCTTAATTCACCAACATCTGGCACACACAATCTTCCTTGGTAACGGAGCACTCCATCTCCCCCTTGGGAGAAAGCCTCAACCTCCTTTCTAAGAATTGCTTCCTTGAGTTTAAGTAAAACTGGATCTTCATCTTGTCTGGACTTAAATTCAACTACCAAAGATGAATCTGACCGCTTTGTACTACTACTCTACCTTCGGCTGAGTCTATAAGATGCACCCCTAACCGAGCTAGTCTGAGAACATACTTTGCTAACTCCCTTTTTCCTCCCTCAAAGTGAGCTACACTTCCCATAGATCGCCTGCTTAGGGCGTAAGCCACCATATTGGCCTTGCCCGGGTGATACAGCACACTCATGTCATAATCTTTCAGGAGCTCTAACCACCTTCTCTGTCGGAGGTTTAGGTCCTTTTGGATGAACATGTACTGAAGACTCTTGTCATCTGTAAACACATCCACGTGAACCCCGTACAAGTAGTGTCTCCAAATTTTTAACGTGAATACCACTGCTGCTAACTCCAAGTCATGAGTTGGATAATTCTTCTCATGGACTTTGAGCTGTCTGGAGGCATAGGCTATCACTTAGCCCCGCTGCATCAAAATGCAACCAAGTCCAACTCTGGAGGCGTCACAATATACAACCAACCCATATGTTCCTTCTGGCAGGGTCAAAATTGGAGCGGTAGTGAGTCGAGTCTTTAACTCCTGAAAACTCTTCTCACACTTATCTGACCACTGAAATTTCACCTTCTTCTGAGTTAACTTGGTCATAGGAGAGGCTATGGAGGAGAACCCTTCTACAAACCATCGGTAATAACCTGTTAAGCCCAGAAAACTCCTGATTTCTGTCCGAGAGATAGGTCTGGGCCAATCCTTCACGGTTGCTATTTTATGAGGATCTACTTGTATCCCTTCACCTGAGACCACATGACCCAAGAAGGTTACAGACTTCAACCAGAATTCACACTTACTGAACTTGGCGAATAACCGGCGATCTCTGAGAGTCTGCAATGATAACCTTAAGTGATTGGCATGCTCTTCCTCATTTCTGGAGTACACCAGGATGTCGTCGATAAATACAATGATGAACGTATCTGGTACAACTTGAAAATCTTGTTCATTCATTCCATGAAGGCTTCTGGGGAATTAGTCAACCCAAAGGACATCACCATAAGCTCATAGTGACCACACCGAGTTCTGAATGTTGTTTTCGATATGTCACTATCTCTAACCCTTAACTGATGGTATCCTGACCTGAGATTGATCTTGGAGAAACAACTGGCTCCCTAAAGCTGATCGAATAGGTCATCTATTCTAGGTAAGGGATATTTGTTCTTGACTGTGACTTTGTTCAGCTGATGGTAATCTATGCACATTCTGAGGGTACCGTCTTTCTTACGCACGAATAGCACTAGAGCACCCCAGGGAGAGATGCGGGGTCTGATGAAACCCTTATCAAGAAGATCTTTTAGCTGCTCCTTCAACTCCTTAAGCTCAGCTGGATCCATCCTGTAAGGAGGGATGGAGATGGGCTGAGTGTCTGGAAGGAGGTCTATTCCGAAGTCTATTTCCCGTTTAGGGGGAACTCCGGGAAGATTTTCAGGAAAGACATCTGGAAACTCGCTGATAACTAAAACTGACTGAATTATTGGGGTCTTAGAGTTGGAATCTTTTACCCGAACCAGATGATATAAACATCCCTTGGAAATGAGTTTCTGGGCCTTAAGGAAGGAAATAAACCTACCCTTAGGCGTTGAACTATTGCCCCACCATTCTAACACGGGCTCATCTGGAAACTGAAACTTGACAACCCTAGTCCTGCAGTCAACTGAGGCATAGCAGGAATATAACCAATCCATGCCTAGAATAAGGTCGAAGTTGACCATGTCTAGCTCTACAAGATCAGCTGGAATGATTTTATTCAAGACTGAGACTGGGCAGTTTCTATACACCCGGCTGGCTCTAACTGACTCGCCAATTGGGGTGGAGACTGAGAATGGTTCTGATAGGACCTCTAGACTGATGCCAAACTGAACTGCTACATATGGAGTTACAAATGAAAGACTAGCTCCTTGATCTAAGAGGGCATACATATCTAGGTGAAAGAGACGCAACGTACTAGTAACTACGTCAGGTGAACTTTTCGGATCCTGATGAGAAGAGAGAGCATAAAAATGATTCTAGCGTTGACCGCCATTTGTACCTGATGGGTTGGCCTGCTGGAGTTGATGAGGTAGTGGATAGTGACCTTCCTCGCCCTTCTGACAGGAACTCTCTAAGTCGATGCCCAAGCTGTACACAACTGAAACAACCCTCTCTACCCTGTAAACACTCCAGGATGGTTTCTGCCGCACTTGGGGCACACTGGATACTTGTTTCCTGAACTGTGGGCCTAAGATTGAGTGCCAGATGACCCACCCCTCTGATCCTGTCGGGACCAAAAGGTTGGTGCGCTAAGTGAGCTAGGTGTTGGGGCCCTCTGATGTTGCTGCTGTGGACGGCTACCATCGCCAGACCTCTGGTGGCCAAAATCTGTATGACCAGTTCTTGCCTGTTTGTTCTTACGCTCCATATTTTTCAACTTCTCGGCCTCAATCTGTTGAGCATAAACAATTAGGCTGGACAAATCCATGTCCTTGATTAGCATCGCGGTCCTGCACTCTTTGAGGACCAGATTAGACACTCCATTCACCAACTTCAGCATGCGAGCCCTCGGCTCGGCCACCATCTCTGGAGCATACTTTGATAGTCTAGTAAACTCCAGAGCATACTCCTCCACTGTACGGTTGCCCTACCGTAGGTTCATAAACTCTGCCATCTTAGCCTCCCTCAGCTCCTAGAGAAAGAACCTATCCAAAAAAGCTGTATGAAACTCCTCCCACTCAACCGGTCCTTCTTCCGCTGACCGCCCTTCCTTCCACTGCTCGTACCAAACCTGGGCTACCCCTTTCAGCTGGTAGGAAGCCAGGTTAGCACTCTCGGAGGAGCTGACACCCATGATCTTGGTGATCTTTCTAACCTCATCTACAAAGCCTTGTGGGTCCTCTCCCACCTTTGTTCCGTGAAAGTATAGAGGGTTCATCCAGGTGAAATTCGGCACTCGGGCAGCAACTGCAGACCCACTTGTGGCTACTGGAACCACCTACTGGTTCACTTGATTGGTGACTGTTTGAGCTAGCAACTGAATGGCCACCCTGAATTCGGCGGTGGATAAGGATTCATCTTGAGGAACTGCCGGAGCTGGTGGAGCGGGTCCTTTGGAATTTTCGGCTCTTCATCCATTTCCACGTCGAGGAGGCATTATTCACTGAAAGGTAAAGGACACGATTTAGAATGACGTCTCTGGAATTGGACTTTAATGCATAATAAAGGACATGAAAAAAGGGGAATTTTCCTAATAACATCTCGTAGCCTCCTTGTCATAAGTGTGGCGCTCTTCACACCCATGAAAAGGACTCTACTCGATGTGTCTTTCAGACTTGCCGAGGATACTCTAAACCTAGTGCTCTGATACCAAGTTTGTCACGCCCCGAGCCTACACCCTAGAGGTAACACGGTACTTAGAGCCACAAGTGACCCCAAGATGACCCTGTATGATGGTCATGGACATTCCCTAAGTCTGAAACACTGAATTTGGGATACTGTACTGAACTAAGCTGCTTAATCTGACACTGAATTAGACTGACAAGTGGGAGAGTCTTTAACCGACATTTAACCACATGAGATAGACGTGGAGTCCGATGTATACACCCCACCTGTAGGACCCGATATACCTTGCCAAGGTATAAACGCATGAACTGAGTGATCACAAAAATATATCTGGGGCCAATCAGGCCAAGTAATACTGAAACCTATGCTGGCAACGTAGTTCTGGAAACATGGGTGTGCTGGGATCCTTGCCCGCTCGGTGCTAAGTTCTATTCCCACTGGAAATCTAAACTGATCTACTAAGTTGATAGCTCGAAACCGGGGCCCAATACTAGTCAGGGATGAATCACTGCATGTACCCTGAGAGCCTTATCAGACCAGATTCTGAAATTGGGTTCTAAGACTGGTCAGAGTTGCTTATCTAGAGCGTCGTAACCGTCTACAGAACAACTAATAACTGTACTGGGGTCCTAGGGCTGGTCAGAGCTATAGCTGAATGTCATGACCGCCTAATGGACCAAATAATTGAAATCTGAATCTGAGTCTGAAAACTGGGAGGCACCACTGACACCTCAAAAATAAAACTGGAGCCACACTGATTAGTTGACATTTTTCTGAAAGATTCTAAAGACACTCTACGTTCTAACTAGTCTGAACTACTAGCAGCTAATAGAGAAATCAACTTATCCCAACAATAGGGAAATTCCATAATATAACACTCTGCTGTGTTATAAAAAGAATAAAGAAGAGAAAAGCNATGCATAAACACTGACAATTTGATAGGAATTTATGGGGATCACATCAACAATATACATGAACATCGTTCTAAGTGAAATCAACGAAAATAACTATGAAACATTTTCATACTCGAAAAACTCAGGGCTTAAAACTGACAGAAGAAATTTAGGAGGATCTTGGGGACGCAAGGGAAGGGCAATCCCCTTGCTAAAACCCCACTTACCTGATGAAAAACCCATGAAAATCTTGAGAAATTGAGGAGGAGAAAGCTGCCTTAGTTCTTTCTCTGAGAGAGCTTACGGTGTATTTTCTGAGTGCTTGAGTGGGGAATGAAGAAAAAGACCCATTACCCCCATTAAAACATCTAAAACCGAAGTCAAAACGACGTGGTTTAATGCCTGAGAGGATAGGAAATTACTAAATAGTCCTCAGAAATTCACTGGGAAAAACTGTCAGGTGTTCCTAACGACTCGTTACCAGGTCCAACGAGTTGTTGGATCTTCTAGTCAGGTTCACTAGAAAATCTCTACTGACTCCTGACGGGAATATGACGAGTCGTCAAAACTGGGAACGACTCGTCATGTCGTCTGTCAGGTACACTGGTAAGAAGGCTAGAAAGGACTGAAAACGAAGGACCTGACGAGTCGTTACTACTGTTGATGAATCGTGGTGACCTTTCGTCAAGTACACTGTCTACTTCTCAAATTCTAAAACTCCGGCTTGACAATGGGCGACTTAACGAGTCGTGTGGCCTGATAACAACTCGTGGGGTCGTCCATTGGGAAACACTAACTCATCATCTTGGCATCCTTCTCACGGTTGACCTGACGAGTCGTTGGGTCCCTTAACGACCCGTCAGGTTGGTCGTTCTGCAATTTTTCTGCAGTTTTCCAAATTTTCTGAATTAAGTCCCGGATATTGATTTTAAGCTTCCGGGGCATTACACCTGCATTATAAAAATGTTACTTTTACCGTTTCCTCCTAAGGAGCGAATAGTCTACATATTTAGGCATATTTACCTCTCAAAACGAAATGCAAATACGCATGATGATATCCCTTTTTAGGGTCGTAAACCGCTTTAGGACATTGAGAAAGGTCAAATTATCGGTCTTAATACACCGAAAGTATCAAAACCTCCTAGGAATAATGCATGCATGATATGACCTAGACTTCTAAGAATTGGGTAGACACAGAATGTAAGGTTTTCTTATGTGAGAAGGCACGTGGTCACATGGTAGTAAAACTATCCATTCACCCCACGTATATGTCAACTCTCTAAATGGATTTTTTAATTTTTTTTAGAGAAGTGCAAAGAACAACTCGTGTGTACAGTGTGTGACAATGAGAAGTTCCCAAGTGGGAAAAATATGAGCGGAATGACAGTTTATGTAAAGTGATAACCATTAGCAGGAATTGAAAATAATTAACAAAGCATACCATGAATATAATGTATATAAAGTGGTGGCAAATAATAAATAAAACAAAAAAAATAGTTAGTGGCTTTATAGTTTAAAAGATATCATTCAACAAGAATAAAATAATTATATTAAATTCATGGAAAAAAAAGAAATAAGGGATAAAAGGAAAGGGATTAAACATGGAAGTACAATGATTATTTAAAGAAATAAATAAAAGGTGAAAGTAAAGAAATTAAGCATGAAGGACATATAATCTAAACATGACAACAAATAAAGGGAACAAGGGGAAAATGATATACATGAAGTCGAATAAAAAATTTATAATGCGACCGATAAACAGGCATGATAAAAAATGGTCGACACAGTTCCCTCAAGCGGTCACTTGAGAGTGAGAAAGCTCAGGATTATTGATGCACCGCTGATCGACCAAGTGATGAGGCATTCCTCGAAGGGTGTTTTAATAGTGAACGACCATGAAACCACACAACCATTATCAAGTGTGTGAGTGTCAAATGAAATAATAATTTAAGATAAAATAATAACATTTAATATATACACAATTTGCATTAAACTGGTCACCAAAATATAAAATACTTCAAATAAGGAAAATGAGATTTACATGGTAAGTGATCAAAATAAATAAGTAAACAAATAAGATATAACAAGAAATCAAATAAAAGATAATTTAGAATACATTAGACATGAAAAGGAAAAAAACACCTTAAATAAAGAAGCAAATAAAGAAAATAGTGATTAAACTTGGAAAGAAATTAACTAAATAGGAAAGCAAAGTAAAGGAGAACATTAAGCATGGTAACTAAATTAACAGAAATAAAGAAAAGATAAACATGATAATTAATCAATTATTTAAATAAACAAATGATTAGAACTAACAAAATGATTAAATATAAAAGTTAATTATTTAAGGAAACGAATAACGGGAAAAAGAAAAGGGAAGATCATGAAAGTTAATTATTTCAAAAAAATTATTATTATTTAAAAACTAATAAAAAGAAGCAATTAATCATGAAATAATATAGTACCAAACAAAATATATATTTTTAAAGAAGATTTAAATACAAAAATTAATTAACTTAACAAAAGGACAACAGAATAAAAATGCAATCACAAAATTTCACATAAACATAAATCTGTATTTGTTAGAACCTAGGTATATCCCTAGCAGAGTCGCCATGTTGTCGCACCCCATTTTTCTCGCAAAAAGCAAAACTCGACATGTGACAACTCTTGAAGGATAAAAACATGAAGAGTCGCCACCTAACAAATTAAGATGCGTCAGGACACCATTCTATGCTAAAGGTCTGTTTAACTAGCCTAAGTTACCAGAGTCGGTTAAGGGTTCAAGTTACCTTGAAAGAAAGATGTTAGGCACCTTTCGAGATCCACAACTATGAGTCCCTTTCGAATTCGTTATTATGTGGGGGATGACTAAATGGTCAATTAATTTTTTTAAAACTAACTTAACTACGTGATTGGACAAATAAACTCTTATTTGAATAAATAAATAAGCTAAAATAAATTAAAATATTTTTTAATTGATGCGAAAATCTAAATGACAAAATAATAGTTAAATTATTTAGCAAGTAAGTGCATGAAAACTTATTTCAACATGAATAAACACTCAAATGTAAATTAATTTACCATTTAATTTAAAATTTAAGTGATAAATCAATTTACGCATGCAAACTTATTTGTTAAACAAAGATCATTATTAATCCGAGCAGCTAAATTATTCATATAAGCAAGGACAAAGAAGTTTTAAAATAATGATAACAAAATATACTACATATTATTTTTATTTTACCACCTATATTTAGAGCAAATAAAATAATCCTAGCAACCAAAAATGAAAAGAGAGATACTACAAATTAAAATCAGTTAACAAAATCTAGAAAGTATGTAAGATATCAAACAAAATATGAGAGAGCTTTAAAAAAAATATTTGTTGCTTTATCGGGATGATAACACAATATTATGAATTGTGACTTTCAACCTTAGCAACAAATTAGTTAGAGGTCAGTCTTAAATTAAAAATTAATAATAATATATTTAAGAAAATTAAATAAAGAGTTGAATTTTAAAATATAAACACATAAATATATACATATAAATACACATAATACTTTTTAAAATATTGGGTTGATGTTACTTCCAAGAGAAAGGGTCGGCTTAGTTTTAAAAGATTTGAAATTAGACCTCATAATTCCTTCTACTTTTCCAATAACTATATGTTAAGGGATAATATTTATTTAATTATAAAACACACTGTCCAATTCAAATAGAGAAAAATAAATTTTGACTTTAATTTTTCCTAAAAATAAATAAATAAAGAAACTTTAAAAATAAAAGTTAAAACTACTAGCACATAATTCTCAACTCCCTTTATCATCCCCTTTTCACTATATACATTTGTTCATACATTTTTACAAAGTGGTCAGCACAATAATAAAGATAGTAACAATACTAAAGATAAAGAAAGTAAAATCTTGTAGCTCTCAGTTCCATCCCAATATTCGAACGACTCATCTGTATATCCAAACAAAGTCGAGGGAGTACCTGCTTCAACAAACTAAACAAACACAAGTATATATTTATATATATAAAACATAAGTAGCATGTAAATACGATAATATCACAAATATGAACAAACTCAAAGATTGATACTTTTCATGTAGAAATAAAGAGAACTGGCTAAATTGCAAACCAAATAAGCATATGCGTCAAACGTGCGACAATGAATGAACTAGTAAATAAATGAAAGTAGCATAGTTTGGAGGAACTAACCAATGAGAGACAAATTCAGAATAATAAGTAGTCTACTTGAGTACTAAAAAAGAGAGAAAATTTATATTGCTAAGAAATTAACCATTTGAATATTAAAGAGGAGATAAACAGAGCTGTCTTTTCAAAGAATTAAGTTATGTCCCCATTAGTAGAGGAAAAATGACATATTTATATAGCTAGAGAATAAGAGATTAAGAGAAGGGGAAGATATTCCACAGAATCAATCAAAGGAAATTCTTTAATTAACAAGAATATAATCAAACAATTATTTACCATAATTAAATAATTTGTACTAATTAACAAAATCACATCAAAGGAAAAAAACTTTTTTTTATTAACAAAATCCAGCCAAACTTTCACTATAATTAGTCATTACTAAAATAGTTGAGAAAATTCATAATCAATCACATAAGTCCTTCCTTTAATTAAGAATAATTGAATGAATATTGACATCTTATTCAGATAAGAGCTGATACAAATCACACTCAAAATAGAACTGTATTTACCATAACAGACGAGTAACAAAAGTTATTTCACATAAGGTAAAATATTTGGTTTCCATATTTATCATATAACATTGTTACCATTCAAGCTCAAATAGACAAGAAAATCAAGGAATGGAATAATCAATCACGGAGATACTAATTGAGTCGAATTAGGGGTAAACCTATCACAATTTTACAAAATAAAATAAGTACTAGGCTGTCCATATTATTAAGTGGAGGAAAATCAATTAACAAATTATAAGAAGGTGGGAATTTATCCTACATAATTAGGTTAGTTAAAACTATTTCCCTCATTAAAGGATGATAAGAGGAAGAGAAAATTTAATCATGTAAGAATTTTAACTAAAGAAATGAATCATGGAATTCCTTCCTTTTTAGGGAAAATAGTAAAAATCAATTAGGTATTGTAATACCCCAAAAATGCCTAAGAGTAGATCCGGGATCAAAATTTAAAGTTGGCTGAAAAACTGAAAAAAAGTCATAGGACGAGTGATGTAATGACTCGTGGTTAGAAACCATGAGCCGTTGTTAGTAGTCATGGTTTTGGGAGTCCTGGTGGCAGTGGATACAACGAGTGATGTAACGACTCGTTGCCTTTAACAACGAGTCGTTGTTGGTGATCGTGGTGAATAATGGACTTAAGCATGAGGGATGTAAGAGTCATTCAACAACTCATTGTGAGCTATGATGATCCGTTGTCACCAATAATTGTCTAGGTGGTCAGATCTCCAGTGGACTTAACGGATTGATACCACGACTCATTGGAAGTAACCACTAGTCATGGTGAGGCTCATGGTAAGGAAAAGATCAGGATTTTTAGGGGGACAAGCAATGATCGACCCAACGAACCGTTTGATCAAAGGACGAGTCGTCCTATCGAGCCGTGGTATGAATCCAGGATCAAGGCCTAGGTAGTGCATATGAAGGGCCATACCACGAGTCGTGGTAACTTCCAATGACTCGTTGGTACGCCCGTTGGATCGATTTGTGCAGAATTTTCTGGGTATTTCACTAAAGGTATATTCGACCTTTCTATGCTCCAAGGCTCTAAAATACATCGTTTTATGTATTTTTATGGGCATGATAAGATAGGTTAAGTACCTCTTGCATAATCCATTCCCATGCATGCAAATTAAGAGAATTTTCGAGAGATCAAGCATAGATTCAATCTTTTCCCTATCAATTCTCCATTGGGAATTCAAAAAATCTTAGAATCTGATCTTACCTAGGTATATAGGTTTACGACCCTTCACAACAATGCCCAATATCTATTAATTTATGAAAAATTTATCAAAAATCTCATGGGGTTTTCACTCCAATCTTGTGGAATTTTAACGATTTACCAATTGGTTGTTCTAAATTGTGATTCATATCATATTTTATGGATTTTGATCAGATTTTATAATTATTTTACTCATAAAATTTATTGATCTAGATTTCTACCTAATTAAGCCTAATTATGTTTGCTCTATGATGAATCTCTATGATGAATCGATTTATGATCTTCTCATCAATTGTTGATATTTACAAACCCAGCATGATTTATAATTTGAAGTATAAAATTATTCAACTACCCATCATGATTTAATAATTTACAAGTTATATGTATGATCTACAAGTATGCATAAAACCTATGATTCATGAATTATGTTTTTGGCCGACTAACGGGTCTTATGTCATGGCTAGTTCACGAATGTACAAGAATGTTTATGATTATAATGATTTAACTAGAACATGAATTTATGCATATTATATTATGAGCACTATATATGTTTTGGGAGTAGTATCGAACACTGAGTAGGTACGGGGCCTAGGTTCTCCCCCAGACCTCATAAACAACGTGTCACCATAGGTATGTTGGGACCTCTTTTGGGACTGTCCCCGGTCCAATTGGCCCTTTTCATGGTAATATCTCACTTTCATGGTTCTACCCTTGGAAAGGTAGGGACACCCTCTCGACTAGGGTCACAACTCGGGCTTCATGTGTGCTCATATGGGGTAATATCGATTAAGAGAATCTCCCACTATTCCTCATGATTTATGAATATTTATGATTACATATGTTGGCTCAAGTTATGTTCAATATAACTTTTCCTCTCATGCTTAAGATTACGAATGTGTTATGAATGCTTCAAAAACCTTGAGTCTTATGTTATGTTATGATATTTATGATATGAGCATGATGTCCTACTCTTATGAGCACTTATGAGTTTTATATATATTTTAAATGTCATTTTACTTACTTTGCATACTCGGTACATTTCACGTACTGACCGCATACTTTCTAGCTGTATCGTTTCATAATTCAAGAACTGGCTCTCAGGCTCATCCTCATCCTTAGACCATCTCAAAGTTCACTTTCAGCTTTTTTGGTGAGTCCTTATGTTCCGAGGGCCGTTTGACTAGACATTTATGTTATTCTATGCTTTAAAATTTGGCCAGGTTAGTTGGGGGTGTTGTCCCATCAACCTATCTTATACAGTAGAGGCTTTCAGACAGTATGTAGTACTCAACTTATGTATATGTCCAGAGTTTCCGAATGTTATGTTATGTCATGTTATGTTTACATTTTCGCTATGCCTTATGTTCAGTCTTCCACTTAAAGTGAATGAAGTTAGATGTATGCTTATGCCATGGGTCGAATTGGGCCTCTCGGGGTTCCTTGTCCCGTGTTATGATCCGAAATTACGTTCGGGTCATGATAGGTATCTCAATCAGGATTGACCAAGGATAATTAGATACTAAATTGTCACCTGCTTACCATAAACTTTGAGAACAAAAGGTACATGACCAAATGATAGGCAGCCCCATGTTTAGACTTGGTAGGAATATTAAATCACCATAATAGCAAATGAAAATCATTTAATAAGGACTATCAAAGTCTTACCAAAATTGTTACAATTTAGAAATTTTCTACCATAATTAGCATCACTATAGGTGTTATCATGAATCAAATCATAGGATGAGAGAATAAACAATAACTAGTTCTGATTCGAATTGATTTAAAGGAATTGGTTACATCAAATTAGTACACAAATTAAGCAAAATGGAAATGAATTAAAGCAGGATTGCAAGCTGCTTGATTCAAGGAATTTTAAAAATACTAAATTATAACATAGGGAATTAGTACATAAACAATGAATAGGTCTAGCACACTGATCCGATTAGGGGTTAGATAAAATATGAAGTTTGTAAAATTTGAGGAAGATAATTTAAGGATACAAATAACAATCAATAAAGTTTAGGCAAAATCAATATAAACCAATTACACTAATTTTAGTTTAGATTCAACTGTATAGATATTTTACTTTGTTATAAAAATAGTTTCCACAATACAAAAACTTTTCTTTACACTGTTGTCTTCATTATTGTAGTGGTAGTAAATTAACACTTGAAAAGGTTTCACCCCGTAGTCCTGTCCCTGTGGGTTC
>JACEIK010001362.1:133453-148067 GCA_018107945.1 Datura stramonium
CCTGTGGGTTCGACAATCCGGTTCTTAAAAAGAGCCACTATATTACTTGCACGACCCGTACACTTGCGGACGCGCTCGATGTGAAAAAGAGTCGTCAACCCTGACTAGTACCTCCTCCTAGGTAAGGTTGTCTTCACCCTAATGTTCTGTACCGAAATCACAAAAGATGGATCTCTGATGCATTTGTTCAACAAGGACACATGAAACACCTAACGCACCGAAGCTAGCTTTGCTGGTAGCTCCAACTCATAGGCCACCTTTCCAACACGTCTCACAATCTTATATATCCCAACATGCTGGGGACTAAGCTTCCCCTTCCTTCTGATCCTCAAAGAGTCAAGAAATCTCCACTTTCCTCAAAACGAAGTGCAAGAATCAAATTATGAATTTTCCCTTCCGTAACCCTTCTAAATGATCAAAATATGGTCAAATATGTATTTTACATATGCAAATAAAATCATGGACACCCATATCGATATACTTCAATTCTGGTTCCAAAAATCAATCTAAAAGTCAACCCCAGGCCCGTAAGGGCAAAACTAGAATTTTATTTGAAAAAATCATGTTATCCATAACGTAAAGAACTAAAATATGAAATTTCATCCAAAATGGAGCTCAAATTGATTTTGCATTCATAAAAATATGATTTCTTAACTTTCGACTCAAATCCCTAATTTTCCTTCAATAAATACACGGATAAAAAATGAAAATCAATAGAAGAAATCATCGAGAAATACCAAATTAAGGATTTGATACTTACCCCTTGTTAAATAGAGAAGAATGCCGCAAAAATAACTCAATTCCGAACTCCAGAACTCCAAATATACTCAAAAGACCAAGTAAACACAATCTATGCAAAAATACACTATTCAGGTATTTGTATAGGGCTGCACCAGCACCACACCAACAACTTTAATTTTTACTAAAATGGCCATAACTTCATCATACGAACTCAAAAGGCAATGATTCTTTTCCCTACAATTCCTAACTAATGATACGGATCTACTCGTTCAATCAAAACTCCATTTGGTGCTCGTTTGCCGAATCATACATCATTTTTGATCATTCAAGAATTATTTCATCTTTTGCAATAAATACCTGATCTTGACTTATCCAAATTGCACCAAACCTTTCTGATAAGTCCTATAATTTATGCTAATAATTTTAAAAGTCTCAAAATAATTTTTTGATCTCAAAAACTAAAAACGAACCTCTGAGTTATCACATTTTATGCTTAAAATCATGCTAAACACACAAACCGTTCAAATCCACCTGAAACTCATCAGGAATCCTCCGGTCCCAAATAAAATATGCCATTCAATCATAAACCACATTCCCACCTATTGAAATCATCAAATCACTGATATAAGGTCGTTTTGATTGAAAGTTGACTGTGGTCAAACTTAGCTTCCTTAAAGCTCATAAATTCAACTAATGGTTCAAATCACTGCCGAACATCTCGGGATCCATGAAAACTATCCAACTAAGTCATAAATCACCATCCAAAACTAACAGAACTTTCAATATCCAAATTAGAGCTTATTAACCTGAATTGTTTACTTNGAGCTTATTAACCTGAATTGTTTACTTTGGTAAAACTTCTCAAACTTCAAACCTTCCAAAAACCGAAAATCTTGTCCAATGTTCATCGGATCATTTCGGAAATTGTGTCATCCATCTCTTCAAGTCATACATAACAAATAAAGACATGAAAAGGTTCAACCCAGGGAAATGGACCTACAATCACAAAATGACCATCTGGGTTATTACACTTCTAGGCTTGGCTAATAACTGCGCTTCCTAAACTTCTACATACCCGACATCTATGGCAGGGATAGGGAGTTATACTGAACATACACATTTTAACTATTATTCCCATCATGGGGGAACACTCATAGGGCTTAGAGTAAGGAAATTATGAGCACGAATCATTAAGAAATCTAAGCTTGGCATATACTTGATATAACACGATCTTATGAGCCGAACATGACGAGAGAAAAAATTTAACATACATAGTGAGCTTATGAAAGGGAACCAAAAACTATGTGTTTATGGAATAAGGCTGGAATCGCATGTCTGAAGGAGTCAATCCGAACCCTAGGGATCTATACATAGGATTGAAGAGGGTGCAACTTTAACTGATCATAAGGGAAGTCATCGAACCCTTAAGAGATAAGCACTCCTTAACTGTTAGTGCTGAGACTCCCTAATTAGGACACTCTAGGTCTTTCTGGTCTCATAGACCTACCATCTCCCCCTTAGCGTTAAGTCATCATTCTAGGGTTCCTAGATCTTTATTAGGGTCGGGCTAAACCACTATCTCACGACTTTTAATCTGCCTCGAAGGCCATCACCAAAGCTTCATACATACAATCATCCCATACCTTCAACAAAATAAATCTCATACTATGATGCAAGAAGGGATCTTATACCTTATATAGTAGTTATTGGGACTACCAATATGCAAGGTTCGATAAAAAAACTTATAACATACCTGCGACTACATTTGAGGCTTACTGCCACTTGCTCCAGGTAATCTACTCCGCTGAGATGGGCTAGCTACTGACCTAATGATTGGCATGCTGACTTTTCCCTTGCCTTGCTAAGCCGATGGGCAATTCCTGCGCATGTGTCTAGCCTCCTCACATCCAAAACAGGCGCCTGAGCCTACCAAACACTGTCCCACATGTGCCCTACTGCATTTCAGGCATGCTGGCCGACTAGATAGGGTTAATGGAGGGGTGGCCGGGGCACGACCTCTCTACCCATCTCACTTGGCTGAAGGGCAATCTTAGTGTTTATGACCTAGCCGACCACAATAGAAGCAAACATCTGAACCCACCATGCACTTTCTTAGGTGGTTCTTTCCGTAGCGCTCGCAAACTGGATAGGTAATCTCCCTCACCTGAGGCCTGCATCCATGAACCTGAGCTACAAACCTCTATTAGGGTTGAACGCGCTTTCCATTACTTGACCCTTGATGGGGACTCTCGAAGTCTTCGGTCCTGGGCCTTTTTTCCTACATTCTCCCCTCTTCAACTCTCCATCCATGCTTGAATAACCAAACTTAGACAGACTCCTCCTCGTGAAGTCTTGAACCCTAGTAGCATTCGCCTCTCTGGTAGGCTTCGCGGATGGGATAATCTGCTCGTTAGGCTGGGTGATCATGGCCCGTATCAACACTCTGAAAGTGGCCCTGAGTTCTGCATTTTTAACCTACCCGATCATGGGATCCATTGGGGTTGCTGGGGCTGACTGACTCCTGTTGTCGCTCTGAGAAGACATGTGTCCACACACGCGTATAGCACGAGTTACATTTTATTACACGAGTTAGTTCATGAAAGAAGGGAACATTTTCTAAACATGTCATAGCGTCTTCGTAGTAAGCGTGGCATGCTTCACACCCATGAAAAAAGACTCTACTTAATGCGGCTTTCAGACACCCTAGGACACTTCAAAACCTAATGCTCTGATAGAAAGTTTGTCACCACCCGAACATAGGCCCGAATCGAGACACGAGATAAGGAGCCATAAGAGACCCCAAGTCGACCCATGGCATGAACATATTTCTAACTCAATCAAATAAAGCGGAAGACTTGACATAATAAACATAACAAAAGTCTAAGCATAACATAACATCGAAATGGAAATCCACATAATACATGACGAGCTGATTACTACATATAATATGAAAGCCTCTACATAACTTATGGGTTGATCGGAGAATACCCCCAACTAACCCGACAAGTCTGAAAATTGACAGTACAAAAAATATCTGATTGCAAATGGTCCTCGGGAGATGAGGACTCACCACTAAGCTAGATGCTAACTCTGAAAAAGGATAATGGCGGGGTTGAGTCTGGAGATCGGAGCCTGTATCATAAAACCATACAGCATAGAGTATGCGGCTAGTACGTGAAATGTACCGAGTATGCAAGGTAAGTAAAACCGCTTAAATAAGTAAAATCATTTAAAACATGCATAATATAAAACATAATCAAATAAAGAATCTGAGAGTAGGGCTTGCATGCTATTTTCTGAAACCATAATCTGAACATAACTTAACATCATAATTGAATTGAATGATATATCATGAATGATAAACATGCATAACTAAAATCATGAGGAACAATGGGAGACTCATCTTATAGCCGACATTACCACGATAGAGCTTACGTGATCCCAACTATTAAACTCAAGAGGGAAGAGCCGTCCAAAGCTTGCAAGGGCTAAGGACGAAACCATGAAATCGATATCCAGCTCAATGCCCATTAGGGGAAAGGGATAACTCACAAGGGTGGTCAAAAAGTATATACGTATAAACCTACGTTGGCACGTAGTTTTGAGGCATAAGGTGGATCGATCCTTAACCTACTCGGTGCTAGACTCAACTCCAAAAAACTTGCATATGCTCTCCATCATTTTTTGATGAAGCTAACTATCGTCTATTGACGAAGCTGAATAATCAAATACATATCAAATCTAAAATCATATATGAGGAGCTTTTGCTCAAACCATACCACAAGTTGAACATAAATGTGAGTCTTAACTCCAAAACCATATGGTAAGCTTATTCTTGAAATCATAAATTATACTTGAACATATGGGCATTGACCAATACTTAAACATGCTTGAAAATATTTAATTCAATTGAAAACATGAACATAAACATGGTAACATGAAAACATCATTTTCATCAACAATATTTCATCGTACTTGAACATTCATCATAAATGTCAACTTTCATGAACTTCTCATAAATGGGCATTTTAATTTATAAAGCTTGAAAATATGATTATAATTGAAAATAATGTAAAACTTGCCGATGAATCATAATTCAATAGTATAAACACACTTAGATCATACCCATGAAGAAAATTAGGAATTTTATGCATTGCACTAAAATCCCATAGAATCAAAATAGGAATTTTCATGACCTAGAGAGCGATTGGGCGTGGGTGTGAACGAATTCACCCATTCATAACCCTAAATACCTGGGTTGATGCTCCCTTGACTTTCCTTGAATATTCCAAGAAGATTTGAAGAGTTTGAAAAAGAACCCTAGCTCCTTTCTTGAGAAAAAATCCAACTATTGATCATTTGGAGAGGGTGAGGATTTAGGCTAGGTTAATCCCTTTAATCTGACCTTAAGGAAGCCCAAAACGATGTCATTTTGGAGTTAGAAACATAGGAGTTTACCAAAATAACCCGAAACTGCCAAAAAAGACCTAGAACTGGCAGTTCCAATGACCACCAGGACGGGTCGTTGGTTGCTACAACGGCACGTTCTGAGGTTCATTGTTGCCTGTTGCTGCTTCACTAAACTGCTCATAACTTTTTACTCCAAACTCTTATTGATGCGAGGTAAGATGCATTGGGAAGAAGACTTCAACGACTTCAATTTGAGGTGATGAATCCGCCAAAAAAAATTTGTAGAATGGGGGTTATGCTCATTTGAAATTGACCCTTGTAAGAACTTATACGAACGCTCAATCGGTAAGGAGGTTCTCAACTCAACTTTGTGGTAGAGGTTCCTTATGACTTTAATTTGCATCTAATGCACTTCTTATACTTAGAAATTGACCTTAACACCTTATTTTCATAAATTAATAGGGCTCGGGTCTATCCATATACCTAGAACAGTTCCAAACTTAGGCCGATATTTTCAATAAACTGACAGAACCAACGACCCATCCAACGGGCCGAGGTAAAAAACAATGGAACATTGGTCTGTTCGTTGGTTTCACCCATTCTTCCTTTGAAATTCTCTTATTATGTTTCAACGACCACAAATAATGATCCTTTCAACCAAGCCACGGTCTGTACAACCCCTTGTGGGTTCTGGGTAAATTTCTTACAACTCTTTGGACATAAAACAATGAGCACCTCCAATGACCCGTTGGACCCTACAACAAACCGTACCGAGGTTCGTTGTTTGGTTCTGGTATTATTTTCCTGTTGTGTTCTGCTGTAAGCTTCGAGTCTGACCTAGAGAACTTTTGGGGTGTTACCAAGGCTGAACCAGATATGATGGCTAAATACCTGCATCTATTCACTACTGGCTAAGTTTCAGCTTGAGGTATCAATTTTCTCCTTAATAATCTATACATTTTCATGTTCAGCTTGTGTACCCCAATTTATTCACTACCATCAGTTTTCAGCTTGTATGTTCAATAATTGAGTATGTTGATTGCATTTCTATGCTTTTCTATATGATTTTCAATATTCTAGGAGAAATGTTCCTAAAGGGGAGATATTGTTATACCCCCCAAAGTCCTAAGATCAGAATCGGGAGTTGAAATAGAGAAAATAGGATTTTCTGCACCAGGTCACAGAACAAGTCGTCCTGTGACCCGTTAAGATAACCACGAGTCGTTAAGTGACTCATGGTGAGGTGTTTGACTTAAGTTGGAATTTCAAGTTTTTAGGTAACCACGTACATGACCACTAGTTGTGGTCAGCACCACAACTCGTGTCAGTCGTTGTCTAAGGTAATTAAGGAGGAAGGAAGGACAGATAGTGTACCTAACGACTAGATACCACGATTCATGGTTAATGCCACAATTAGTTAGGTGGGTCGTGGTCAACAGTTGGTGAAAGGTTATATGTTTTGGAAAGTGAAGACGATGGATTGTGACAACGAGTCATGGTCACTGACAACGACTCATCCAGTCCCTCGTTGGGACTGGCAGTTTGTTTTTCCCTGCGAGTTTATTAAGGGCTATTCCGTAACTTCTATGATACTAAGGCCTAAACTACGTCGTTTTAAGCCTATAATAGAGGGTATTAATATGGGTTAAGTCATTCTAGCCTATTCAAAACTCATGCATGCAAGTTTGAGGGTTTAGAGAGTGATTAAGCATAGTTCATCAAGGTTCTTCTTCAATTCTTCTTCAATTTCTCTTGGGTGATCAAGGGAGAGAGTAGAATCAACTTACCCAGGTATCTGAGGCTATGAATGAGAGTCCCTATCACCCTCATGACCTAAACTCTTCTAAAATTTTATGAATTTCAACTCTAAAGATCCAGTTTCGTGATCCATGAATTTTATGTCAATTCTTGTGAAATTCGATATGATCTATCGATGGGTCAATCTTTTTCCTGTATTAAATCATATTTTAGGATCTATGGGATGATTTTATGACTATTTTGAAAATAAATTGGTAGACTTGAGTTTAAATCCAATTATACCCAATTATGCATGTTATGATTTCATTATGACCTTGATCTTAATTAGCCCAACTATGATTTATGCTTTATGATATGATTTCTCTCAAATGCTTACCATGGATTTATGAGGTATCAAGTATGTACATGTTTTCAAGTTTTCATGACTTTCATGATATATGGATTTATAATTATGGCCAACTCAGGAACCTTATTTCATGGCTAGTTCATGTACTTCAAGCATGCTTATGATTATGATGATTTAACTAGCCCATGAATATCGTGTATGATTCCCTATTATCCGATGAGCACTATATATGTTTCGGGAGTAGTATTTAATACCGAGTAGACCCAGGGTCCAAGCATACCCTGAGTCTCAGAACTACGCGCCAACGTAGCCATGATGGGACCTTCTTTGAGACTGTCCCTTTTTGCCCGAATGGGCCTTGCATGAGTCATATCACGCCTATTTTCATCGTTGTACCCTTGGTAGGGTACGAACACCCTCCCGTCTAGGGGTTTACAGGTCGGGCTCCATATGTGCTAATATGGGGTATGTCGGTTATAAGAATCTCCCACTGTTCCTCATGATTTATGCACAATTATGATTATGTACTTTGGCTCAAGTCATGTTTAGTAATCTTTTCTCCTATGATTATGAATATGATTGTTTTATGGATGTTTTGAAAACCTTGAGCCTTTATGTTTACATTATGATATTTACGTCATGATCATGTTGTCCTACTCTTATGAACTCTTATGTATTTTAAACTGTCCATTTTACTTACCTTGCTGACTCGGTATAATCCAATTACTGACTGCATACTCTATGTTGTATCGTTTTATGATATAGGCTCCGATATTCAGACTTAGCTTCGTTGCTAGCCCGCCTTCCAGAGTAGCATACCCATTCTTAGTTGGTGAGTCCTTATCTCTCGAGGACAATTCCTTATCATTAATCTTAACATTTTTAGTTTCATACTTAGAGAGTTAGTTGGGGTCTTGTCCCATTAAGTCATCATAAATAGAGGCTTTTCAGACATAGATTGTACTCAGCTCAGACTCGTGTTTTATGTTCTGAAGTTATATTATATTTAGACTTCCTCTATATTTATTATGTTGAACTTCCGCTTTTATAAATTTGAGTTTGATGTCATGTTCATGCCATGGGTCAACTTGGAGTCTCTCGAGGTTTGTTTTCCCGTGTCTTGATACAGAGCCAACACGCCTAGCTACTGGAATGGCATCTCAACATTGGACTGGTGCACGTCGCCCACGCGGCACTGGTCGCGCAAGATGCAGGGTGTGGCATGGCGCCATCGTGCACTGCTGCTGCCTCCTTTCCCTTGCGCGCGCGCACATGCTATCTTGTGCAATCACTTCCATGTTTTCCTCTTGTGCATTGAACATCATTTCAGCCCCTCCATAGCATATTACACCTACAAAACATGGCTAGTCACTTTGGTTAGTTCATGGACACATACATATAAAATTACATGAGAATGAAATATAAATTAATTGACAAACATGACTAAACTAAGTTATAAAATAGCACTTGGGCATGTAAATATGTCCAAGATCACCACTCCACTAGATAATTGCATATAATTAGGTTGTCACAACCCTACTCAATGATGTAGTTGTGAGGCTAATTCGAATATATGTTTAGAGGCTCGAAAGACAATGAACATGGCAGTTATCTTGTGAGATGATGAAGAAAACTACTTGAACGAAAATGAATATTAGCTATACGTGATTGTTTGGCCTTAACACTGGATTGTTCTCATTGTTTCATTTAAACTTAATTTGTGATCACCCATAGATTTAGTAACAAACAAACATCAAATTCTTGGTTAGTACAACACTTGCAAATTTTAAAGTATTACTTGTACTTGATAATTCATTGATAGTCTAGTCCTTGTGGGTTCAACATCCAGATTGAAAAGAGTCACTGTATTACTTGTACGATCGCGTGCTCTAGAGGCATAGAAGTTGTCTACCCAGGAGGGTATGGATATTTCTTGGATGAAGGCATATCCTCTGGCGGTTGAGGATCTATCTCACCGTCTTTTGAGATACCTGTGGAGAATAGGATAAGAGAAAAAGTGCTTGAATAGTGTGTTCTTGTAGAGAGCCTCATGGAGACCCCAAACCTCAGTCATTTAGACAGTCTGCTCGTCTTGCAGAGAGTGCTCCTCCTAGTTTTAGGGTCAGAGATGGGATCAGAGTTCAGCCCCTTCTATTAATCAACGACAAGAGGGTACAGGGAAGAGGAGACCACTTTTTCCATAGTGTACTATGGAAGGGAACTTTAGTTAGTGATGTTCGGGGAAAAATATGTGTTAACACTAAGGGGATCCAAAACACATTAAGTGATATTGTCCGAGCAGGGACATATATGACACTGCTTAGCCATTAGGATCAGTAGCCCCTCATCATCAGTCTTCCCTCCTAACTCTGGTTCTCAGTCTACTCAAATTCATGGAAGAGGTAGAAGGGGAGAGGCAATAGGTTCGGGTAGTATGCAAAATAGATTTTATGCTTTGGGTGGTCCCCTGGACCAGGAGTCAATGCCTAATGTGATTATAGGTACATTGATCTTTTTTTTGGTTCTGTATATACCTCAATAGATCCTAGATCTACTATTTCTTGTATCACTTCACTAATTGCGAGTGCGTTTGAGATGATCCTAGAATTATTTTCTAAGTCTTTTTCTTTTGTTACGCTAATTGGCGAGTTTATTTTAGCTAGAAGAGTCTATTGAAACTGTATAGTGTTGGTATGAACCATGGTAGCTGACTTGGACGAGTTAGATATGGTTGATTTTGATGTAATAATGGCTATGGATTGTTTAGTAGTATGTTATGTTAATGTTATTATCGAGCAAAAACCTTTAATTCCATTTTTCAGATGAGCCAGTTTTTGAATAGAAGGATAATGTCGCAATGCCCGAAGGTAAGTTCATTTCATACCTTAAGGCATAGAAGATGATATCTAAGGGTTATATTTCTCATCTGGTTCAAGTTAGAGATTTGGAAAGTGAACCTATAAGTCTAGTCAATACCAGTAGTGAATTAGTTCCCAACAATTTTCCAGAAGATCTCCCTGGAGTACCACCTGAAAGAGAAATAGATTTTTCTATCAATTTACTTCTAGGTACCCATCCTATATCTATACCTCCATACATAATGACTCTATCTAAGTAAGCAAAAAGAGCAATTGAGAGATTTTATCGAGAAGGACTTTATCAAGTCGAGTACGTTAATGTAGGGTGCAATAGAGTTGTTTGTACAGAAGAAAGATAGGTCACTGAGAATGTTCATTGATTACAAGCAGTTGAATAAGGTAATGATTAAGAATAACTACCCATTCCCCAGAATCAATGATTTATTTGATCAGCTAAGGGTACTAGATGTTTTTCCAAGATCGACTTGAAATATAGGTACCACCAGTTATGAGTCAGGGAAGTTTATATCCCTAAGATAGCTCTCAAGACCAGATATTACAATTATGAGTTCCTAGTGACATCATTTGGGCTTACTAATGCCTCAACAGCTTTTGTAAATCTGATGAGCCGCGTGTTTAAACCATTCCATGATATGTTCGTGATCTTCTTAATTGACTATATTATTATATGCTCACAATCTAAAGTTGAACATGCAGACTATCTGAGAGTAGTGCTACATACTCTCCAGGATCACATGTTATATGCTAAATTTTCTAAATGTGAATTTTGGCTAACTTCTGTATATTTCCTTGGCCATGTGATTACAAATGAAGGTATAAGGGTTGACAATCAGCAGATTGAAGCTATTAAGAATTGTTCTAGCCCTTTGGATCCCTATGAAGGTTCATAGTTTTCTAGTATTAGCAGGCTACTATCACAACTTTGTAGAGGGTTTTTCTACCATCTCCACACCATTAACAAAGCTAACTCATATGGAAGCTAAATTTTAGTGGACAGAGGCGTGTGAGCAGAGTTTTTAGTAGTTAAAGGATAGACTGAAGGCAGCACCCTTGACTCTCACAAAGGGCAAGAGGGTTATATTGTTTATTGTGATGGTTCCAGGATAGGTTTGGACTTTGTGTTCACGCAATGTGGCAAAGTCATTGCCTATGCTTCGAGGAAGCTGAGGAAGCACAAGAAGAATTACCCTACTCATGATCTTGAATTGGCACCAGTAGTGTTCACATTAAAGAACTGGAATCACTATTTGTTTGGAGTTCATTTTGATATATTTACAAACCATAAGATCATCGACTACTTGTTTCAACAAAATGAGTTGATTTTAAGGAAGAGAAGATGGCTGGAATTGCTGAAAGATTACGATATAAGTATTCTATACCATCTAGGTAAGGTGAACGTACTGGCTGATGCTCTAAGTTGAAAATCTCTGGGACACCTGATTCATGTTAAAGTTGATAAAAGTAAAGATGGTTAAAGCTTTATAGCAGTTATCTAACTCGCAAATAAAGTTGCTAAGGGATTGGTGGTGTGAATTGAGACATATTTGGAGGGAAGGCAATGTGAAGATGTGTTGGATAAGCAAAGTATTGATCATGCTCCTGGATTAACCATCCTACGTGATCCCCTACTGCAATCAGACAGTGGAAAAAGAATGATAACTTAGGCACGATGGAGTTCTCAAATACCAGGTCGTTTATGTGTACCCAATGTGGTAAGCTGCGGGAATAAATCTTGACTGAAGTTTATCATTCATGTTATTTAGTACATACAGGTGTGAGGAAAATGTATTGTGACTACCGGTAGGTGAAAGTTGAGCACCAGCAACTAGGGGGATTGACACAAAACATAGAGATCCCAACATGGAAGTGGGAAGTGACTATTATGGATTTTATTATAGGTTTGCCTCAGACAAGAAGGAAATATGAATCTATTTGGGTGATCGTAGATAGATTGACGAAGCTGGCTCATTTCTAGCCAGTGATGATTACCTTTGCAGAAGAAGTTTATGCCAAGTTGTATATCCATGAGATAGTTCATCTTTATGGGGTCCCCATATCTATCATTTCGGACAGAGGAGCTTAGTTTATTGTGAACTTCTGTATGTCTTTCTAAAAAGGCTTAGGTACTCAAGTGAACCTCAATACAACATTTCACCCTTCGACTGATGGCAGGTGGAATGCACCATCCAAACCCTTAAAGATATGATGTTTGCTTGTCTATTAGAATTTAAAGGAAGTTGGGATGAACGTTTGCCTTTGGTTGAGTTTGGTTATAATAAAAGTTACCATGAGAGCATATAGATGGCTCCATATAAGGCATTATATGGGTGAAAGTGTAGATAACCAATCGGCTGGTTTGACCTTGGTGAAGCAAAGCAATTGGGGCCAGATTTGGTACAACAGGTTATGGTTAAAGTGAAGCTCATCAAGGACAGACTTTAGATAGGTCAAAGTAGACAAAATACATATGTTGATGTACGCCGCCAACCACTAGAGTTTGATGTTGATGATTGGGTCTTTCTAAAGGTATTTCCTATGAAGTGTGCTATGCAGTTTGGTCAAAAGACCAAGTTGGGCCTAAGGTATATTGGACCCTATAGAATCATTTGCAGGATAGGCAAGGTAGCCTATGAGCTAGAGTTACCTGCAGAACTTGAAATAGTTCATCCTATGTTCCATATGTCGATGTTACAAAAGTGTTTGGGGGATCCATCATGTGTTATGTCTATTGAAAATGTTTAGATTTCTAAGGAAATAATTTATACTAAGGTACCAGTTGCTATTCTTGATCAATAGATCCGGATGTTTAGAACAAAGGATCACTTCAAAAAAGTGGAGGAGATGACTTGTGAAGCAGAACAGAAAATGAGGCTGAAGTATACTCACTTGTTCATGGCATCAAGATATATCAAGGTACTAGTTTAATGAGTTTTCTATTATATTGATGTTATAAATTCTTGAAATATATAAAGGATTTCGAGATGACGTATAATCCTCATTTGAAGACAAATGTTTCTAAGGAGGTGAGGATGTTGCAGCCCATGAATTTTTGTCATCTAATTGATTCAAATGTATGCATGTAATAAATTTAAATAACACATGTTATAGTGTCACGACCCGAACATAGGCACGGATAAAACATGGGACAAGGAACCTGTAATGACCCGAACAGAGGCCTAGATCGTAACACGAGACATGGAGCCCCTAGAGATCCCAAGTCCACCCATGGCATAAGCATACATAATCAAGAAACTGAATAATCACAATATAAACATAACGCCAGTCTAACTTGAACATAACATCAAAATACAAAATCTAAAGTTGAATACATACATATGTCTAAAAAGCCTCTAAACATGACAAGTTGATGGGACAAGACCCCAACTAACTCAACAAAACTGAAACTGAAATACATAAAAGAAAAGCTGAATAGTCTAGTCCTCAGGAAATAAGGACTCACCCACGAATAGAGTGCTAACTCTAATAAGATGACTACGAGCGCGACTGAATCTGATAGTTGGGTCCTGTATCATGAAATGATATAGCATAAAGTAAGCGGTTAGTACGTGGAACGTACTGAGTATTTAAGGTAAGTAAAACTGCTAAAGTAAATAAAATAATTTAAAGACAATGCATAATGTAAACGTAAACATAAGAATTTGGGAGTAGGGCTTGCATGCATTCTTTCTGAAATCATTATCTATTCATAACATAATGTAACATAACTTCAAAGCATCATAACTAAATCGATTGACTCAAAGCTGAATTCTAACATTTTTAAGTAAAGCTGAACATTGAGTCAAACCTTCTTTAAAACATGCATTTACATAAATCTCATGAGTAATGAAAAATGCATATCTGAAATCATGAGGAACAATGGGAGACTCGTCTTTTAGCCGACATACCACGATATAGCTTACGTGGTTCCAACTATCTCACTCAACTGGGAAGAGCCGTCCAAAGACTTTCCAGGGCTAGGGACGATACCATGATATTGATACCAGTATGAAGGCCCATCTGGGCAGGGGAAGCTCGCAAGGGAGGTCCCAAAGTCATAATGTATAAACCTATATTGGCGCGTAGTTCTGAGGCACTAGGTGATCGACCCTTAGCCTACTCGGTGCTAGACATTACTTCCAAAACATGCATATGCTCTACATCATTTTATAACGAAGCTCAACATCGTCAATTGACGAAGCTCAATGATCAAATACATCTCAAATATAAAATCATGCATATGAGAAGCTTTAGCTCAAGATATACCACAAGCTGAAAACGTAATTGGGAGCCTTCGTGTTACACCCCGTAAGAATCCCGGCATCTAGTTGGCCTATTCGCACGTTGGTTAAGCATATTTGATAGCCATACGTTCTAGAAAAAGGCCCGGGAAAAGATCGGACGAAAATCCTGTTGAACCACCACGGGAGGCGCCGAGGCAGAGCCCCTCCGCGATGGCGCCGTGTCACGGAGGCGGGGCCAC
>JACEIK010001362.1:181452-202240 GCA_018107945.1 Datura stramonium
GGACGAATGTTCTTAAGGGGGGGAGGATGTTACACCCCGTAAATTATCGACATGTAGATGGCCTATTCGCATGTTGGTTAAGAGTTTTAGAATGCCATACCTGCTAGGAAAAGGCCCGGGGGAAGACTGGACGAACATTTCATCGAACCACCGCGGAAGAAGCTAGGGCAGAACCCCTCCGCGATGGCAGCGTGCCACGGAGGGAGGGCCTCTGCGATGGCGGCGTGTCACGGAGGCCCTGTCCAGGCCCAACTATATAAACCCCCACTTCATTTTTTTAGGATAATTATCATAATTTTCCAGTGAACAAACAGGAAACAGAGAGGACAAAGTAATTTGATGAAATTTATTCCGTTTACGCTATTAAACGCGGTCCAAGCTTGAATTAATCTTGGGTAGTGAAGTATTAAGCTTCCGGGAGCATTCCTGTGGAGTTAATTTCGTGAAATTCGGCCAGCGAATCGTCGTCCTATCGAGCTAAGGTAAGTGGAATTGCTCCAAATTAGTGTCAATATACTCCTATCCCTATAGTGAGTATTTCTCCCTTCTGTACTTTTGAGAAATAGCGAGTTCTCGGCTGTTCTTTGATAAGTCGAAGTTTGGGCTATATATATATATATTAAAAATAGTGTTTTCTTCCGGAATATTGATGGATTTACTCCTAATTACTGTTTGTGTGGATGTAGTTTGAAGGAATAGCTGGATATGGGCCGAGTTACGTCAGTTTGTCCAGAAGTCAGAAACTGAGGTATGTAAATCCAGTTTCTTCGGCAAGTTAGTAGTTCCGGTATAGTAAAATAGTTCAAGTGCCAATAGAATGTTTCAGAAGCCGCATATTATGTTTAGTATGAATTTTAGTATGATATTAGAAACATCATGTCATGTGTAGCGTGAAACTTACTAGCACGACATATTCTAGTAGAAAGTTTCAGAAACAGTACAACATGCCCAGTATGTAACTTAGTAAGGTATGGCAGGACATCATTGTGTTCAGTCGAAACTTAGTAAAGCAATGTAAGTTCCCGTAAAGTATTTCATAAATAGAACAGTAGCCTAAAATGAAGTTTAGAAAGCATGTTAGAAGTAGCAAATCATGTTTACTATGAAACTCATTTATACAGCATGATTCTCATCAAAAATATTATATCTTGTTCAGTATCAGATTCAGTACAGTATGACGGAAAATTATATAGATACCATCATTAGTTTCAGCATGTAGTATACGCAGTTAGTACTACTATATGAGACCTGACTTTATTGTATTGGGTTGGATTACCTAGCATTCATGACCACCCCGGGGTTAATAGCTGTATTGACTTGTCCGCCAGATGGCGAGGATACGTCACTCTTCAGAGTGGCATGTCGTCCCCTAGGGGACAAAGATGGGATGCCAGTTTCCCCATATTTTTCCTTGGTCGGCTTTTATACACCCCTGTCGAGCGTGTACGCCCGGGGTGTTGATTCAGGAGTCCTCCGGACTCAGGTACAGTTATAGTGAAGGGCTCAGCGGGCCCAAGTGCATAACCAGGGGACCGGCAGGATCCTTATAGCTACTAGGGGAGATGGGATGACCGGGATAGGGGTATAGATTTCATGTTGGTTGTACCTCCCGGATTATGGGGGCCGGGTAAGGTTTATGTGTGCTATGCTATGTTATGTAATGTTATATTATGCCATGTTATGTTAGATATGAATAGATCCACAGTAGAGCGCTACATTTTAAGGTATGACTCCTACTCCTTTCAGTATAGTTGCGGATAGTCTTGAACTCATACTTTCAGTCAGTTACAGTCTATTTCTTTCTATTTTACTTCTATTAGTTATATTGCTTGTCTTTAGTTATTTTCCAGTTGTTGCTTTACATAATCAGTACCAGCGGTACTGACGCCCGTTTGGGGTGCTGCATTACTTGCCTGTAGGTACTCATAGACGAGGAGCCGATCCCTCGTGATTCCAACCAGCACACAGAGTCATCAGCTCCAATCATCCAGAGCTAGATAGCTAGAGGTTTATCCCTTTTCTTTTGTTGTACAGTATGGGTAGGCCGGGGCCCTATCCAGACCATATTATCAGTATTCTTAGAGGCTTGCAGATTGTATATTCCATGTGGTTAGCTAAATCGGTCATGTGAGGTCGCGTGTATGTCTTAGTTTATTTATGATGGCCGTGTGAGTCCTCATTCAGTTGGTAGTGGTGACCTTGTTGGTCACGTAGCACCTGTCTTCTTGATTCAGAAGTAACTAGACAGCATGGTGGCCTTGTCGGCCCGCATAGGTTCCTTCATACTACTGTTGTTCTAGTTAGCTGTTGTCTGCTTACAGGTGGCTATAGGCCTAGTCCGCCGGAGGTTGTATTTACAGCCGTTATATAGCCCGTTGATTCACAAAATTAGAGTTAGAGCCAGCCAAGTACCAGAAGTTCTTAGGCTCAACAGTCTAGCAGTTCAGGTCCTAGTAGGGCACTGGGTTCCAGCCATACCACCCAAGGCGGGGCGTGATAGGTGCACCCCATGGAGACTTGATCGGTCTAATGAAACCCTTATTTAACAAGTCCTTCAACTTCTCTTTCAACTCTTTTAGCTCGGCTGGAGCCATTTTCTTGGGAGGAATAGATACAGGCTGCGTGTGGGGAAGAAGGTCAATACCAAAGTCAATCTCCCGCTCGGGAGGAACACTTGGCAAATCATCAAGAATGACCTCTTGATACTCGCGTACTACTGGAACTTACTAGATAGTCAGGGTCTCGAACTCAACTTCCTTAATCCTTACTAGATGGTACACACAACCCATAGAAATCATCTTTCTAGCCTTAAGGTAGGAAATGAAACGACCTACAGGAACAACTGAACTACCCTTCCATTCTAAGACTGGCTCACTCAGAAATCTAAACTCTAATGCCCGGGTTCTACAATTAACTGAAGCATAGCATGCAAATAGCCAATCCGTGCCAAGAATCACATCAAAATCAGTCATGGCTAACTCTATCAAATTGTCTGAGGTGACCTTCTAAAGGACTGAGGCTAGGCAACATCTATACACATGTCTAGCTATAACTGAGTCACCTACTGGAGTAGACACTAACAAGGGTTCTAACAAGTCTTCAGGACTGACTTCGAAGCTACTGGCCACATAAGTGTCACAAAAGACAAGGTAGCCCCCGGATCTAACAAAGCATAAACATCAATATGAAATACACGTAACATACCAGTGACCACATTCGGGGAGACCTCCTGCTCCTGACTGGATGCTAAAGAATATAATTTGTTTTGGCGCCGACCGCCAGTTGTGCTAGTAGATGCCCCCTGATGGGTTGAGCGTGCGGGAGGGGATGCTGAAATAGAAGTTGGGCCTCGGCCCCCAACTTGATCCTGTCTCACTGCTGGGCAATCTCTAAGCACGTGTCCATTCTTCCCACACCCAAAACAAGCACCTGAACCTGCCAAGCACTGACCTGCGCGTCCCCGACCACATCTGCGACAAGCTGGGATGCTAGAATCTGCAGGTCTCTTTCTCTGACCCCTCGAGCCTGATGCTCGCTCTCTCTGATCATGTCTAAGCCTGGATGGAAGACTCAATGCCGAAGATGCTGGAGCTGATGATCGCTGGTGAGTCTGCTGTCGGGACCCACCACTTGACCTCGGTTGGGAGAATCTGTGGTCATCAGTCCTGGCCCTCTTGGCTCCCTCTCTATCAGATGTGCCACCTCCATCTGTTGGGCGTAATAACACCATCCGTGGGAAATATATATCCTGATGGAGCATGGCGGTCCTACAATCCTTGTCAAAATAACCCGCTACTCCCTGCACGTACCTGCTTACCCACATCCTCTGATCAGCTACTAACTCTAGGGAATATTTCGATAAGCGTGTGAACTCAAGGGCATACACTTGTACTATAATCCTCCCGTGCTTCAAATTCACGAACTCCACTGCCTTCAACTCCCTCATCTGACGAAAGAAGAACCGGTCTAGAAAGGAAACATGGAACTCTTCCCATGTGACAGGACCTGCTCCGGCGACACTGCTATCCTTCCATTAGCGAAACCAGATATGCGCGACCCCCTTCAATTGGTAAGAGGCCAACTCTGCGCACTCAACTCCATTCACCCCTATGACTTGGGTGATCTCCAATATCTCATCTATGAACTCATGCGGTCCTCATCTACCTTAAACCTAAGGAACTCCGGCAGGTTCATCCTCAAGAAGTCTCTAACTCAAGCCGCTGTTGCGTTTCCATTCTACGGAACATGCGCAATGGCCTGATGATTGACCTGAGTAGTCAAGGCCTGCCCAAGAATTTGAATATCGGCCCGAAACTCAGCATGAGCAACTGGCTCTGGTGCTTGGAGATCCTGAATTGGTGGGGCTTGCTAGTGCCCATTACCGTTGCCATCCTCGTGGCTTTCACCATTCCCATTTATCCTACTATTCATTCTTCGAGGAGCCATGATTCTGCAATTGCGAATAGCACGAATTAGAAGGATAGAAAGACTTTTCATCGCATGACATAGATCATGAAAAAAGGAAACATTTCCTAAATGTCTCGTAGAATCTTTTGTCATAAGTGTGGCGCGCTTCACACCCATGAAAAGGACTATACTTAATGTGTCTTTCAGGCACCCTAGGACACTTCAAACCTATGGCTCTGATACCAAGTTTGTCATGACCCGAATAGAAGCCCGGATCGTAAACGGGACAAGGAGCCCCGAGAGACACCAAGTCGACCCATGTCATAACCATACATCTAATCTCAATCAATAAACTGAATAATCACAATACAAACATAGCAGAAGTCTAACTTGAACATAACATCAAAACACGAAATCTGAAGCTGAATACATACATATGTCTGAAAAGCCTCTAAACATGACGAGCTAATGGGACAAGACCCCAACTCAACAAAACTGAAACTGAAATACATAAAGGAAAGCTGAATAGTCTAGTACTCGGGAAATGAGGACTCACCCACGAATAGAGTGCTAACTCTGATAAGCTAACTACAAGAGGGGCTGAATGTGAGAACTAGGTCATGTATCGTGAAACGATATAGCATAGAGTATAAGGTTAGTACATGGAATGTACCGAGTATGCAAGGTAAGTAAAACTGCTAAAGTAAATAAAATAATTTAAAGACAATGCATAATGTAAACATAAACATAAGAATATGGGAGTAGGGCTTGCATGCATTCTCTCTAAAATCATGATCTCTTCAAAACATAAGGTAACATAACTTCATAGCATCATAACTGAATCGATTGACTCAAAGCTAAATTGTAACATTTTTAAGTAAACCTGAACATTGAGTCAAACCTGCTTTAGAACATGCATTTACATAAATCTCATGAGTATTGAAACAATGCATATCTGAAACATGATCGGTGCTACGCATTACTCCCAAAACATGCATATGCTCTACATCATTTTATAACGAAAGCTCAACATCGTCAATTGACGAAGCTCAATGATCAAATACATCTCAAATATGAAATCATGTATATGAGAAGCTTTAGCTCAAGAAATACCATTAGCTGAAAATGTAATTCGGAGCCTTCGCTCCAAAACCATGTGGTAAGCTATACATAGGAAAACATTAACTCAAAACATACCACAAACTGAGAATATAATTGGGTATTGCCTAAAGCATTATCATACTTAGAAATACTCAATTCTCATCGAAAACATAATTGTAAACATGGGTATCTTTAAAACATGATTTTCATCATAATATTTCATCATCATCATGTATCCATCACCAATCTCATCTTTCATAAACATCTCAACAATGGGCTTTCAATTCAATAAGCTAGAAACATTATATTTAATCGAAAAACATTATAAAATTGCCCATGCTTCATATTTCAATAATAGCATCATGATCAAATCATACCAATGCATAGAAGTCAAAGATTCATGCATTAGGGTTAAAACCCCATAGATTAGACATAGAATTTTATAATTTAGAGAGGAATTGGACATAGGTGTGAAAGCAATCATCTATTCATAACCTTATATACTCGTTGGTAGTTGATTCTAACACTTCTTTGAATGCCCAATAGAGAATTGAAGGAAATTGAGGAACAATAGTTTGATCACCCTCTCAAACTTGTCTACCTTGCATGCGTGAATGAATAAGGCCTAAAATGAACTTAACCCCTTTAAAAGTAAATATTCATAACTCAAAACATCGTAGTTTAGGCCTTAGAAACTTAAAAATTACGAAAAAGCTCTTACCAAATTCACAGAAAATAACTGTCAGGTGGCCCTACGGGTGACCGACAACTCGTTATGGGTGACCACGAGTCGTGGTCACCATCTGTGATGTACACTGCCTTGCCTCGTTAAATTTTACTCCAGGATTGCTAATGCAAATTTTCAAGGATTTTCTTGGGAATCTTCCACCAAGTATGTGGGTATTNTGTACACTGCCTTGCCTCGTTAAATTTTACTCCAGGATTGCTAATGACTCACCCCACATCGTGGGTACTGACCACGACTCGTGGGGACCTCCCATCAAGTCTACTGTCCTCATTCTTTCCTTTTCCTAATTCCCCTCCCCCACTGCTGACCCAATGACTCGTGGGGCCTGACCACAAGTCATGGTCTTGCCCGTGGGGTCTTCCAGCCTTCTCAATTAATACTTGCACATTCCCCATGAGTCACATCATGACTCGTGGGTAGTCCTCATGAGTCTCATGACGACTCATTCTGAGTCTGCTGCAAAATTTCAATTTTTTCTCTGTTTCAACTCTCGGGTCTGATATTTGGGCTTCTGAGGTATAACAGAATCCGAGAGGCTCCAAGTCGACCCATGGTATGAACATAATAACTTAGAGCATGCAACAAGAGTAAACTGAAATAATAAAACATGCTTAAGCGGAATTTTGAAAATCCAACAACATCTGAATAATGGAAAACATAATACTGACCCGAGTTGAATACATACTATGTCTATGTCTAATAAGCCTCTATAACCTGACGATTTGATGGGACAAGACCCCAACTAACTCACTATAAAACTAAAACTGAAAATACTGATACGAGCATATAAAAAGGCCCTCGAAAGATGAGGACTCACCAATGGCTGGATAATGCTAACTATGAAGATCTGACTAACGGCGGAACTGAACCTGAACGTCTGAGCCTGTATCATGAAATGATACAACATAGAGTATGCGATCAGTACTTGGGATGTACTAAGTATGTAGGGTCAGTAAAAATGGATAGTTAAATACATAAGAGTTCATAAGAGTAGGACAACATGATCATGAAGTAAATATCATAATAGAAACATAAGGCTCAAGGTTTTCAAACCATTCACAATCCAGTCATAATCATGCTCATAAGAGGAAACTTATAAAACATAACTTTAGACAAAGAAACATAATCATGACAATTCTTAAATCATGAGGAATAGTTAGAGATTCTTATAACTGACATACCCCATATGAGCATACATGGAGCCCAACCTATAAACCCCTTGTCGGGAGGGTATTCGTACCTTGCCAAGGTATAACCATGAAAAAGGTGTTATATCACTCATGAAAGGCCCATACGACAAAAGGGAACAGTCTCAAGGGAGGTCCCATCATGGCTACATTGGCACGTAGTTTTGAGACTCGGGGTATGCTTGGACCCCGAGTCTAGTCAGTATTAAATACTACTCCCAAAACATAATATAGTGCTCATATCATAGTACGGGAAAACATACATAAGATTCATGGGCTAGTTTAAATCATGATAATCATAAGCATGCTTGAAATACGTAAACTAACTATGAAATAAGGCCTGTGAGTTGGCCAAACTCATAAATTGATTAATCATGAAGGACATTCATATTTATGAAAATCCATATACTTGATATTCATAAATCCATGAAGAGTACTTGAAGATAAATCATAGCATGAATCATAAATCATAATTTAGACTTAGTAAGATAAAAATCATAATAGATTCATAACTTGATTTTCCATGAATCTTGCATAATTGGGCATAATTTAATTAAAATTTAAAACTATGAATTAATAATCAAAATAGGTATAAAATCTACCCATAGATCTTAAGACATGATTTGATACATGAAGTGAATTGACCCATAGATAGATCATAGGAAATTTCACAAATTTAGGAATAAACCCCATAAGATCATGAACTTAAATGTAGAATTTAAATTCATAAAATTGAGAAGAATTTTTTAGCATAAGCGTGAAAGGAACTCTCATTCATAGCCCTACATAACAGAGTAAATCTGATTTTGCACTCCCCTTTGAAAGCCCAAAGGAATTGGGGAATTTCTCAAGCTTGATCTCCTATGGAACACTCATATTTTGCATGCATGGAATGGTAAAGTTTAGGATAGGTTAAGCACCCTTAAAACCCTTCTAACATAGCTTAAAACGATGTAGTTTAGGACCTTAGAGCTTAGAATTTACGAAAATACCCTTAATGAAAAGTCTGGAAATTGAACACTAGCAGTGACCATGACTCATACCACGAGTCGTACCAAGAAGTAACGACTCATGGTAACCTCTCATGGTTACCACTATTTCATCCTACAACATATCTAAATCTTACCATAGTTTTCATATCAGGACTCATGGTGTCTTACCATGAGTCGTATTGTCAGTCGTGGCATCATCCCCCTTTACCTGCCAAATCCTGACCACGACTCGTTGTTCCCTACATCAAGTCGTAACATCACCAGTGACTTCATCTCCCCCACGACATTTACCACGAGTCGTACCCACATACCATGACTCGTGATGTGACTTTTGGTCTAAACCCTAGAATCCAAGCCTTCATCACGACACCTCCCATGACTCGTTACTCCTTCCACGAGTTGTTCTGAGTCGAAATCCCTGAAATTTTCTTCTGTTCCCATTTCAAATCCAGAGTTTAGTCTTAGGAACTTTCGGGGTATTACAATATCTCCCCCTTGGGAACCTTCATCCTTAAATATGGGGTAAACATGTTGAATCACTAGGGAAAAACCCGTCATCCCAAATACTGAACATCTAAAGCTGAAAACTAACGGAGTGATTGACTCCGAACTAAAATACATGACAGAACTGAATTCATGAATCACATACATACATTGGCATGAAAGAAACTGGGACACATGAACTAAACACGAAACTGAATAGGGTTATAAGAGGAAACTAGTACCTATTTTAGAACTGAACAATACGGGAATAGATACTGGTATTTAGCTACCATATCTACTTCGACTTCCCATGTAGCTCCCCCAACATGCTTATTTCTCCATAGAACCTTTACTGATGCTACTTCTTTGTTTCTTAGCTTTCGATCTTGACGATCAAGGATCTCAACTGGAAACTCCTCATAACTAAGATTTTCCTTCACACTAACACTCTCCACCGGAATAACCAATGTTTGATCACCCATGTATTTGTTTAAAAACGACATATGGAAAATTAGATGTACTTAAGCCAATTCTGAGGGAAACTCCAACTCGTAGGCCACCTTGCCAACACATCTCACAATCAGGTATGGGCCAACATAAAAGGGACTAAGTTTCCCCTTCTTTACGAACCTCATCACTCCTTTCATGGGAGACACCTTCAAAAATACCCAATCATCAACTTCGAACTCAAGCTCTCTCCTCCTCACATCTACATAGGATTTTTGGTGACTATGAGCTATTTTCAACCTTTCCCTTATAAGCTAAACCTTCTCCATACAGAATTTATTCCTATCAATGTAGCTTCACCGACTTCGAACGAACCAATAGGCGATCTAATTCTTTGCCCATAAAGAGCCTCAAACGGAGCCATCTGAATGCTACAATGGCAGTTGTTGTTATATCCAAACTCGATGAGAGGTAAATGGTCATCCAAAACACCCTTGAAATCAATCACACATGCTCTCAACATATCCTCAAGAGTATGATTGGTCTGTTCAGCCTGACCATCTGTTTGAGGGTTAAAAGTTGTGCTAAGCTTGAACTGAGTACCAAGTCCTTTCTAAAACGATCTCTAGAACTGGGAGGTAAACTGAGTACCTATGTCTGATATGATGAACAAGGGAACTCCATGCAATCAAAATAACTTCTGAATATACAATTTAGCATAATCCTCTATTGAATCGATAGTTTTGACTGATAGAAAATGAGCTTCTTTAGTCAACCTATCTACAACCACCCAATAGAGTCATATTATCGATGAGTATGAGGCAACCCTGTAATGAAGTCTATATTGATTTCCTCCCACTTCTAGGTAGGGATACTCATTTCTTGAAGCACACCCCAATTCTTTGATGCTCAACCTTCACTTGTTGACAATTCAGACACTTAGCCACAAATTCTTCTATGTCCCTCTTCATGCCATTCCACCAACAAACTTTCCATAAGTCACGGTAAATCTTGGTGGCACCTTGATGTAAGGTATATCTAGAACCATGAGCCTCATGCAACATCTGCTCCCTCAATTCATCAACAACCGACACACACAACGACCCTGATATCGTAGTACACCATCTCCCTCTTGGGAGAAAACCTTCACCTTCTAATTCTGAACAGCTTCCTTCAACTTTACCAAAATAGAATCCTCGTCTTGTCTAGCCTTTACTTTGGTCTCTAATTAAGATTCTGATCCATTCTGAACAATGACACCACCATATGTCGAGTCAACAAGACGAACTCCTAGTCGTGCAGGCCGATGCACATCCTTCACTAACTCTTTCCTCTCCTCATCCACATGAGACACTCTCCATGGAAAGCCTGCTAAGAGCGTCTGCCACTATATTAGCCTTACTCGGATGATAAAGACAACTCATATCGTAATCCTTAAGATGCTCCAACCACCTTCTTTGACATAGATATAGATCCTCCTGGGAAAACACGTATTGTAGGCTTTTATGGTTCATGAACACATCCACATGGACCCCATACAAAAGTGTCTCCAAATCTTCAAGGCAAATACTATCGATACCAATTTGAGGTCGTGAGTTGGGTAGTTCTTCTCATGGACCTTCAGTTGCCTGGAATCATAGGCTATAACCTTACCGTGCTGCATTAATACACAAACAAGGCCGATCCTTGAGGCATCAAAATATACCACAAACCTATCAGTACCCTTAGGTGGAGTCAACACTGGTGCTGAGGTAACTCGAGTCTTCAACTCTTGGAAGCTTTTCTCATAGGCCTCCGACTATTGAAACTTCACTTTTTTTTGGGTCAACTTAGTCAATGGTGCTTCAATGGATGAAAATCCTTCCATAAACCTCCTGTAGTAACCAACTAAGCCCAAGAAACTCTTGATATCCGAAGTACTCACTGGTCTAGGACAATTCTTCACCGCTTCTATCTTTTGAAAATCCATCTATACACCCTCACTTGACACCACATGACCAAAAAATGCTACCAAGTTTAACCAAAACTCACACTTGCTGAATTTAGCATAAAACTGGCGATCCTTAAGAGTCTGCAGCACCACCCTCAAATAAGGGGCATGCTCCTCCTCGCTCCGAGAGTATATGAGGATGTCATATATGAACACAATCATGAACATGTCCAAGTATGTCTTGAACACAGTGTTCATCAAATTCGAAAAGTTGTAGGAGTATTCATTAGTCCAAAAGAATAACTACAAGCTCATAGTGACCATACTGAGTCCGTAAGGCTGTCTTCAGGATGTCAATCTCTCTAACCCTGAGAGATGATGATATCCGGATCTGAGGTCTATCTTTGAAAAACACTTGGCACCCTAAATCTGGTCAAACAAGTCATCAATTCTGGGGAGGGGATACATGTTCTTGATGGTGAACTTTTCAACTATTGATAGTCAATGCACATCCGATGGGAACCATCCTTCTTTCGAAAAAAGATTATCGGTGTACCCCTTGAGGATTTTCTAGGTCTGATGAAACCCTTGTCTAAAAGATCCTTCAATTTCCCCTTCAAATCCTTTAGCTCAGCTGGAGCCATTCTATAAGAAGGAATGTATATAGGTTGTATATCGGAAAGAAGTTCAATACCAAAATCAATCTCCCGCTCAAGAGGGATTCCCGATAGATCATCTGGAAACACTTCTTGATATTCGCACACTATAGGAACTAACTGGATAGTAGGGATTTCGGATGGAGAATCCTTAATCCTAACTAGATGGTACACGCAACCTTTAGGGATCATTTTTTTGTCCTGAAGGTAGGAAAATAAAGTGACCTACAAGCACAACTGAACTACCCTTCTGTTCTAGGACTAGCTCATTCGAAAACAGGAACTCTACCGCATGGGTTCTACAATTTACTGAGGCATAACATGCATGTAGAAAATCCATACCAAAGATAACATCAAAATCTATCATGGATATATCTACCAAATCTGTTGAGGTGACTTTCTAAAGGACTGAGACAGGGCTGTTTCTATATACCAGTCGAGCTATAACTGAATCACCGACTAGAGTAGAGACTGAGAAGGGTTCTGAAAGGATTTCGGGACTGACTCCGAAACTACTAGCAACATAGCGTGTCATAAAAGATAAAATATCCCCTGGATCTAACAAAGCATATACATTAAGGTGGAATACTTGTAACATACCAGTTACCACATTGGGTGAAGTCTCTTGCTCCTATTGCGACGAGAGTGCATAGAACTTGTTTTGATGCTGACCGCCAGTTGAACTAGTGGAAGCACCCTGCTAGAAGGGACGTGCTACCGGAGCTGCTAAACTAGTGGCTGGGATATGGACCCCACCATCGCTTAATCTAGCTAAAGGGCAATCCCTGAGACTGTGTTTGGGTTTTCCAAATGTGAAGCAAGCATCTGAGCGAACTAAACATCTCCCGTGGCCCCTTAAACCTGATGAACTATCCCTCTGATCACGTCTATGTTTGAACGGGACACTGGCTGATGATGGCGCTGGAGCTAATGACCTCTGATGGGACTACTGACGATGTCCGCCTCCTAATCTCTACTAGGAAAACCCATAACTATCTGTCCTGGCCCTATTGGCCTCTCTCTCACATAAATGCACCGCCTCCATCTGCTTGGCATACAACACTAGTCAGGAGAAGTCAATATCATGATGCAGCATGGTGGTCCTACAATCCTTGACCAAGTAATCTGCTACTGTATTCACAAACCGGCTCACTCGAGCCCTCTGATCGACCACCATCTCTGGAGCATATTTAGATAACTAGGTGAACTCTAAAGCATACTCCTAACTGATCATATTGTTCTATTTTAGTTTCACAAACTTGGCTACCTTGATTTCCCTCATCTCATGAGGAAAGAACCGATCCAAGAATGCGGTAAGAAACTCATCCCAACAAATGGGACCCGCTCCAACTTCTCCGATATCCTTCCACTGTCTAAACCAGATATGTACAACCCCTTTCAACTGGTAAGAAGTGAGGTCTGCACACTCCTCCCCCATTACCCTCATAATCTGGTTGATCTTTTGAATCTCATCAATAAACTCATATGGATCTTCGTCCACCTTTGATCCATGGAACTTCGGAGGGTTCATCCTAAGAAAAATCCCGACTCTTGCCGCTGCTTCATTCCTATTCTGGAAAACATGCGCTACCGTCTGCTGGTTGACTTGGTTGGTCAATGCCTGTGCCAGCATCTAGATGGCTGCCCTAAACTCTACATGCGCAACCTGCTCGGGCATATAATCCTCGGGGGCTGGTGGAGCCTACTGGTGCCCATCCCCATTACCATTCTCATGGACATTTCCATTCCCGTTTATTCTTCTGTTAACTCGGCGAGGAGGAACGATTTAGCATACGCGTATAGCACAAGTTAGAAAGATAAAGAGACATTTCATCACGCGACATAGATCATGAAAGAAGGGAAGTTTTTTAAACATTTCATAGCCTCTTCATCATAAGTGTGGTGCTCTTCACACCGATGAAAAAGACTCTACTTAACACGAATTTCAAATACCCTAGGACACTTCAAAACTTGGGACTCTAATCAAAGTTTATCACGATCCGAACATAGGCCCGGATAGAGACATGGGACAAGGAACCCCGAAAGGCTCCAAGTCGACCCATGGCATGAACATAATAGCTAAGATCATACAACAAGAAGAAATTGAAATAATAAAATTGTTATACCTCGAGAACCAAAGGATCAGACCCAAGAGTCAAAACGGTGAAAAGCTGAAATTTTGCACCAGATCACAAAATGATCCGTGTACTGGCTCGAGAGGAGTGACTACAAGTCATGAAGTGACTCGTGGTCAAGCAGGGAGGTGAACTGGTCTGGGGGTCTCCACGGGCATGACCACAAGTCGTGATCAAGCCACACGAATCGTGAGGTCACCCGTGGCCTGGACTAGATGCTTGGCATGGTTAGTTGGGCACTGTGGACCATAGATGGTGACCACGAGTCATGGTCACTCACCACAATTCATGGTGTCCTTCGTGGGGTCCAGTGGTGAATTTTTGGTAGTGTACCTCACGACTCCAGGCCACGAGTCGTTAGCCCTGGTCACGAGTCATCTAGTACCTCGTGGGTACTAGCAGTCAGCAAATTCTGTGATTTTAGTAAGGGCTTTTTCGTAATTCCTAAGTCCTAGGGCCCTAAACTATGTCGTTTTAGCTTATGAAAGGTGGGATTTTAGGGGGATAAGTTAATCTAAGTCTTCATTCATGCATGCAAGAGTATTGAAAGGTGATCAAAGGGTGATTCAAGGCTTCCCTCTTCAAATCTTTCCAATTCCTTCTTGGGAATTCAAGAGAGGTTAAGAATCAGTTGTTTTAAGGTATGTAAGGCTATCAATGGGTGTTTCCTTTCACGCCCATTTCCATTCTCTACGATTTCATGAAAATTCCATCAAAAACATTATTGGATTTTAAAGTAGATTTATATAAAAATATAATGATTGTTAATGGGGTTTGTGATTTTTGAATGTTATCGTATTCTATGGGGCTTTAATAAGATTTTGTAATTTAATTTATCTATAATGTTATTGATTATTGAATTCTATTGAAATTAAGTCTAATTATGCATGACCCATGATGAGTCGATTTATGATCTACTTTTCCATCAATGATATTTACGAGCCCAGCTTGAATTATGATTTAAAATGTTGACTTAATAAATTATCCATCATGATTTTATGAATTTCAAGCTATATGTATTATCTACAAGTATGTATGAACTTTATGATTCATGAATTATGTTTTGGCTGACTCACGGGCCTTGTTTCATGGCTTGTTCATGTATGAACAAGTATGTTTATGATTAGAATGATTTAACTAGCCAATGAATTCATGTATGTTATACTATGAGCACTATATATATGATTTGGGAGTAGTATCAAACACCGAGTAGTTTCGGGGTCCAGGTTACGCCCCAGATCTCATAAACTACGTGCCACCGTAGGTATGTTGGGACCTCCTTTGTGCCTGTCCCCAGGCCAAATGGCCCATTTCATGGTGATATCGCACCCTTCATGGTTCTACCTTTGGTAAGGTACGAACGGCCTCCCGACTAGGTTTACAAGTCAGACTTCATGTGTGCTCATATGGTGTATGTCGGTTAAGAGAATCTCCCACTGTTCCTCATGATTTATGAATGTTTATGATTATGTATTTTGGCTCAAGACATGTGAAGTAAAGATTTTCTCCTATGATTATGATTACATTTGTATTACGAATGTTTTGAAAACCTTGCGCCTTATGTTATGTTACGATGTTTACGATATGTGCATGATGCCCTACTCTTATGATCATTTATGAGTTTTATAAGTTTTAAATGTCTGTTTTACTTACCTTGCATACTCAATACATTTCATGTACTGACCGCATACTTTTTATGCTATATTGTCTCATGATACAAGACCCGGCTCTTAGGCTCACCCTCCTCAGTAGCGCTTCAAAGTTTGCTATCAGCTTATTTGGTGAGTCCTCATGTTTCTAGGGCCATATGTCTAGACTATATTGTTCTCTTTCAGTTTCAGTATTGTAGGGTTAGTTGGGGTATTCTCCCATCAACCCGTCTTTCATGACTAGAGGCTTTTCAGATTATAAATTGTACTCAGCCGTCATGTATGGATCATGTATTGTCTTTCTCCATTATTATGTCATGATTTTCATTTCCTTATGTTAAGTCTTCCGCTTACATGAATGAATTAGATTTATGCGCATGCCATGGGTCGACTCGGGGTCTCTCGGGGCTCCTTGTCCCATGTTTACGATTCGGGTGTATGTTCGGGTCGTGACAAACTTGGTATCAGAGTCATAGGTTTGAAGTGTCCTAGGGTATCTGAAAGTTGCGCTAAGTAGAGTCTTTTTCATGGGTGTGAAGCGTGCCACACTTATGACGAGGAGGATACTAGATGTTTAGGAAATTTTCCCTTATTTCATGATCTATGTCGTGCGATGAAAAGTCTTTCTATCCTTCTAATTCGTGTTGTTCTCATTTGTAGAATACGCTTCCATACTGAGTGAACGTCCAAAGAAATGGCAATGGAAACGGTCATGAGGGTGCCAATGGTGATGGGCATCATCTAGCCCCACCTGTTCATGAGGAGCACGCACCAGAGCCAGCTGCCCACGCCGAGTTTAGGGCAACAATTTAGATACTGGCACAGGCCATGGTTTCCTAGGTTCATAATCATAAAGTGGTGCATTACCCTTAAAATTGGAATGCGGCAGCGGCTAGGGTAAGGGATTTCTTGAGGATGAACCCTCCTGAGTTCACGGCGTCGAAGGTGGGCGAGGATCCACACGATTTCATTGAGGAGATTCTTAAGATCACCTAGGTTATGGGGGTGAACAATGAGGAATGTGCTGACTTGGCCTCCTATCAGCAAAATGGGGTGGCTCACATATGGTTCAAGCAGTGGAGAGATACGAGGGCAGTGGGTGCGGGCCCGGTAGGTTGGGAAGAGTTTCATGCGGCATTTTTGGATCGATTCTTCCCTCGGGAGATGAGGGAGCTCAAGGCCGTCGAGTTTGTTAATTTGAAATAGGGTGGCATGTCCATTCAGGAGTACGCATCGGAGTTCACCCGATTATCCATGTATGCTCCAGAGTTGGTGGCGGACCATAGGGCTCGGGTGAATCGTTTTGTTCATGGGGTGGCGGATTATTTGGATAAGGATTGTAGGATCACCATGTTGCATTGGGATATTGACTTTCCCCATATTGTGTTGCATGCATAGTAGATGGAGTCGGTCTACCGGAGGCAGAGGGAGGCCAAGAGGGCCAGGACCGACAACTATGGGACTTCTCATGTCAGGCTATGGGGTGGACAACATCAGTAGTCCCAGCACAGGTCTATAGGTCCTGCTCCATCATTGGCAAGCACTCCATCTAGATTTAGAGGGGATCGGAGGAGCAGAGCTTCAGAGTCGAGAGGCCAAGGTAGCATGCAGATGGAGCGCTCTTTTCCAGTTCGTGTGGGGTATGGCAAGAATCACCCAGGAGGTGCCTAGTTGGCTTGGATGCTTGTTTTGAGTATGGCAAGCCCGGACACATACTCAGAGATTGTTCTTCAGCCAGATCAGGGGTCGGTGGAGCCCGTATGCCAGAAGCCAATTTTGCCGCTCCAGCAGCACATCCCCCTCAGCAGGGTGCCTCAACCAGTTCAGCCGGAGGGCAACATCAAAACAGGTTATATTCTTTAGCACTCCGTCAGGAGCAAGACGTCTCCCCAGATGTGGTCATGGGTATGTTGCGTGTTTTTCATACTGATGTTTATGCTTTGCTAGATCCGGGAGCTACCTTGCCTTTTGTGACCCCATACATTGCTAGTAGCTTTTTAGTTAGTCCTGAGATTATATTAGAACTATTATCGATTTCTACTCCGATCGGTGATTCAGTTGTACCTAGATGGGTGTATAGGGGATGCCCGATCACTATATTGCATAAAGTCACCTCTACAGACCTTGTAGAGTTATCCATGACAGATTTTGATATTATTCTTGGCATGGATTGGTTGTATGCATGTTATTCTTATGTAAATTGTAGAACCCATGCAGTGGAATTTCATTTTCCAAGTGAATCAGTTTTTTGGAGTGGAGGGGTAGTTCGGTTGTTCCAGCAGGTCGATTTATTTCATATCTTAAGTTCGGAAGATGATTTCGAAGGGTTGCATGTACCATCTAGTCAGGGTTAAGGATGTTGAGTCCGAGACCCCAACTATCCAGTCAGTCTCGATGGTGTGTGAGTATCAAAAGGTCTTCCCCGATGATTTGCCAGGCGTTCCTCCCGAGCGGGAGATTGATTTTGGTATTGACCTTCTGCCCGATATGCAACCTACATCTATTCCTCCTTACAGGATGGCTCCAGCCGAGCTAAAGGAGTTGAAGGACCTATTAGATAAGGGCTTTCTCAGACCAAGCAAGTCTCCATGGGGCGCACCAGTGTTATTTGTCCGGAAGAAGGATGATTCACTTCGAATGTGCATTGACTATCGACAATTGAACCAGGTCACCGTTAAGAACAGGTATCCCTTTCCCAGGATAGATGATTTGGTTGACCAGCTTCAGGGTGCTAAGTGTTTTTAAAAGATAGATCTCAGGTCCGGGTATCATCAGCTCTGAGTTCGGGAGAGTGATATCTCGAAGATAGCCTTCAGGATGCGGTATGGCCATTATGAGTTTGTAGTTATGTCTTTTGGACTAGCCAATGCTCCTGCAGCTTTTATGGACCTAATGAATAAGGTGTTCAATTCATATCTATACATGTTCGTGATTGTGTTCATTGACGACATCCTCATATACTCTCGGAGCGAGGAGGAGTATGCCGCTCATTTGAGAGTAGTGTTCTAGACCCTCAAGGATCGAAATTTGTATGAAAAGTTCAACAAGTGTGAGTTTTGGTTGAACTCGGTAGCATTTTTGGGCCATGTAGTATCAGGCGAGGGCATAAAGGTAGATTCTCAGAAAATCGAGGTGGTGAAGAATTGGCCTAGACCGGTGAATCCTTCGGATATTCGAAGTTTCTTAGGCATAGCTAGTTACTACCGGAGATTTTTCTAGGGTTTTTCATCAACTGTAGCACCTTTGACCATGTTGACTCAGAAGAAGGTAAATTTCCAATGGTCAGAGTCTTGTGAGAAAATCTTCCAAGAGTTGAAGACCCGACTCACTACCGCACCGGTGTTAACACTACCTAATTGTACGGATGGTTTGTTGTGTAATGCGATGCTTCAAGAATCAGGCTCGGGTGTGTATTGATGCAGTGGGGAAATGTAACACCATATTCCTCCAGGCAATTAAAGATCCATGAGAATAATTACCCAACCCATGATCTAGAGTTGGCAGCAGTGGTGTTCGCGTTGAAGATATGGAGATATTACTTGTATGGGGTCCACGTAGATGTATTCATGGACCACAAGAGCTTACAATATGTGTTCACGTAGAAGGACCTCAATCTATGTCAAAGGAGGTGGTTAGAGCTACTCAAAGACTACGACATGAGTGTCTTATACCACCCGGGTAAAGCCAATATGGTAGCATATGCACTTAGTAGACTCTTTATGGAGAGTGTGTCGCAAGTGAATGAAGAGAAGAAGGAGTTAGTGAAGGATGTCCATCGACTTGCAAGGTTGGGAGTTAGGTTGGTTGACTCAACCGTTGGCGGTGTTGTCGTGCAAAACGAATCAGAATCGTCCTTGGTGACTGATGTGAAAGCTAGGCAAGATGAGGATTCGATTTTGGTGAATTTGAAGGAAGCCGTTCAAAGCTAGAAGGTGGAAGTCATCTCCCAAGGGGGAGATGGTATGCTGCGGTACCAGGGTCATTTGTGTGTTCCAGATGTGGATGATTTAAGGAGCCGGATACTGCATGAGTCACACGGAACCAGGTATTCTATCCATCCGGGTGCAACAAAGATATATCATGACTTGCGAGAAATATATTGGTGGAATGGCATGAAGAGGGATATTGCAGAATTCATAGCCAAATGCCTAAATTTTCAGCAAGTAAAAGTTGAGCATCAAAGGCCGAGAGACGTACTTCAGGATATTGGCATTCTCACCTGGAAGTGGGAAAAGATTAATATGTATTTCATTACAGGCCTACCTCGTACTCGCCGACACTACGATTCTATTTGGGTGGTGGTAGACAAGTTGACCAAGGATGCACACTTTCTACCAGTCAAAACCATAGATTTAGCGGATGATTATGCCAAACTGTATACCCGGGAGTTGGTGCGATTACATAAAGGGCCCTTGTCTATTATCTCAGACCGAGGTACTAAGTTTACCTCTCAGTTTTGGCGGTCTTTTCAAAAAGGTCTTGGGACTCAGGTTAAACTCAGCACAATATTTCATCCACAAACGGATGGTTAGGCGGAGTGGACAATTCAAACTCTCAAAGACATTTTAAAAGCTTGTGTTATGGACTTCAAAGGTAGTTGGGATGATCACTTGCCCTGATCGAGTTTGCTTACAATAACAGCTATCACTCCAGTATCCGAATGGTACCATTCGAGGCTCTCTATTGGCGGAGATGTAGATCGCCCATCGGATGGTTTAAGGTTGGTGAGACAGCTATGATAGGGCCAGATTCGGTTCATGAGGCTATGGTGAAGGTTCAGTTGGTAAGGGGGTACTACGAGGCCCACGACTTTCTTGATCGCCTCATTCGGGTTAAGATGTGGCTAAAGTCTCTCCGATGGTAGTGTATATTGATGAGCCCGCAAGTGTACGGGTCGTACAACTAATACAGTGGCTCTTTTTAAGAACCGGAATGTCGAACCCACAAGAATATGAATACGGGGTGAAACCTTTCAGATGTTAATTTACTACCACTACAACAGTGAAGACAACAGTGTAAAGAAAAGTTGTTTGTTTTGAGAAATATATTTTTG
>JACEIK010001362.1:242459-262140 GCA_018107945.1 Datura stramonium
GACGTCATTTTGGCTCTAAGTGGGTCCCTAGACTCTAGGTGGGTTCCATTAGTGATATCACGCTATTTATGTCCCTTGCCTGGCAAGCCTAGGACGGCTCTTCCTACTAGAGTGATATAGTTGGGGCATCATGTAAGCTCTATCATGATAGTATCAGTTAAGACAAGTCCTCCCATTGTTCCTTATGTTTTATGCATGATCATGAATACAACACTTTGGCTCAATTTTTGTTTTTACAAGGCTTCTCTTATAATTACGGTTATGGCTAGTTTATGAATGGTTTTGAAAACCTTGAGCCCTCATGTTTAAGCTATGATTATTACTTCATGTTTTGAACTGTCCTACTCTTATGAACTCTTATGTATTTTACTAGTCTGTTTTATTTGTCTTGCATACTCAATACATTCAAAGTACTGACCGCATACTCTATGCAGTATCATTTCATGATACAGCCATTAGTCCTGCTTATGTATCAGTTTTTGCTAGCCCATATTGGTGAGTCCTCATCTTTCGAGGAAACTTATTTATTTTGCTATTTCAGTTACAGACTTTTGTTGAGCTAGTTGGGGATGTTGTCCCATCAGCTCATCAGTTATGTTAGAGGCTTTTCAGACAATGTGTAGAAACTCAGCTTGTCAGTGTCGACTAGGTTTATGATTATTACTTGTGTAGACTTTCGCTTATTCATGTTCGTTTTATCAGTTTTTGATATTTTGTGCTCTTTAGCTACTGTGTTCATGCCATGGGTTGATTCAGAGTCATTCGTGGTTCTAGATCCCGTGTCTCAGTCCGGGATCTCAGCTCGGGTCGTGACAGTCGTGCTTTCTCTTTGTTAGCATTTTGGGCTATGGTACCTGTCATCCACACACAATAGCATGTACACAAATTAGTTCATGAATTACACAGCTAGCTAATTAGGTATTTGGGGTGTCAAAATGATTCCACACTTAATTTGCTAGTATGGTGTTAAGAGTTTGTAGAAGAGGGTACTCAGACTTCCCCCATTGTCATCTCAAACATCACAACTCACTGTATTCAATTATTGTCCAAACATTTTGCATCGCACACATTCATCAACATATTTACAATATTCTCAATTTTTTTCATCACACTATCATAGCACAATTTTTTTAACAATATATGGAGTGCCTCAAATCTCCATTCCCAACAATTGCACTGATTCAAGACATTCACTTGTAGAGAATTTTCCCTATTCACAACATTATTCTTTAAATTTTTTCTTAACAATGAAGTCTTTATGATTTTTCAAATCCCTAACAAATACAGTGAATTTTAAGCTCCTTCCCTACTCCAATAGTACTACAATCTATCAATTTCAAGAAAATTTCACCAAAGTTCACTATCACTTTCAACCAAACATCCACAACATCAAAATCACAAGTAACATAAAATTTCATAATAATAAGCTGCTTTCTTGACATATCCATGAATTTGAAGTCATAGGTTACCTCTTTTCTTCAAGTTCATAGATCTGTCCAACAATGGGGGAACATGGATTTAGGTGGGAGAGGAGATGGAATGGGGTCAGATGCTTTAGCTATGGAATTATCTACTAGAAGAGAGAAAAATAATTACTTGCTTGTGTTGTGGAGCCTTGCATTACCAAGTGTCACGATCCAAGTCTACACCCTGAACACGATACGGTTCCTGAAGCCACAAGTGGCCCCAAGATAACCCATGGCATAGCATAATTTTAATATAACTACAAGTTTAGATGAATACTAAGTGGAAGCTGAGTAAACATAAAACATTTAAGTATAAGTAATCAAGTAAACCAAAAACTACATAACACTAGTAAATACTAAATCAAGCTGAAGTTCTAAACACTCTATCTGAAAGCCTCTACTAATGACGAGTTGTTGGGACAAGCCCATAGCTAACTTAAAAGTTTGAACCTAGAAGTGACAAAATATAACTTAAATGGAAAACTGACCCGGTCCTCGAGATATGAGGACTCACCTCTGTACTTTGGTTGAACTGCGTCCGAAGGAGACTAACCGCGTTGCTACGCCTAAGTGCCTGAGCCCATATCATAACACGATATAGCATAGAAGGTATGCAGTCAGTACTTTGAATGTACTAAGTATGTGAGAGTATACAAGTAAAATATAAACATGCTGGTAAAAACTGTAAGTAATACTGAAATGACATAATGACCCTATCTAAATCATGAATGTTGTAAGTAGTCTAAAATCTAAAAATACTGTAAAGCTAGTAAAATATAGTTAAGGATCATGTAAATATCCTGAAATATGAAACTGAGACTGGACTAGGAGTTGTAACTATACTGTGGGAGAGTCTATTAACCGACATATAACCGCGTGAGTTAGACGTGGAGTTCGATGTATACACCCCATTGAATAGAGCCCACTGTACCTTGCTAGGGTATAGTCGTTGTTCTATGTGATCACTAGCTGAGACCTATTTGGACTAAAAACCTACGGTAGTATGTAGTTCTGGGAACCTAGGTGCGCAGAACCCCACCCCACTTGGTGCTGAGTACTACCCCCAACTAAACACCTAACTATGTTTATCGATAATGATAGCTCAAAACTAGTCATGACCCGAGTCTATACTTGGACGAGACACAGTACTTGGTGCCACAAGTGACCCCAATCTAATCCATGGTCTGTTATTACACTGGTAAACTAAAGTAAACATAAGTGGAAGTTGTGTAAAAATAGCTATCCAATTAAAACTATTTGAAATAAAATAGCATACATAACTGAAAGAATACTAAACAACTATGTCTGAAAGCCAACTATTAACTAATGAGTTGCTGGGACAAGCCCCCAGATAACTCTAAAGTCTGACTAAGTACTAAACTAACTGAAAATAAAACATCATCCTCAGAAGATGAGGACTCACCAATAGGACTGCAGCTGGAATCGTTGGGAGGAACTACTAGCGATGCTGAGATCGAGAACCTGCGTTTGTATCATAATATGATACAGCATAGAAAGTATGCGTTAGTACTTTGAACGTACTAAGTGAGATGTACGATAAGAATGGAAAAATAAGCACTGAACTGAAATAACATGAAATGACCAACTAAAATTGAATACTGATATCAGTTGAGCTATAACTGTAATATGGTAAAAAAAATGACCCTGACTAACGGTCATAAACATGTCCTGGAACTGAGTGACTGAACTGAGCTAAACTGAATTAAACTGAATTGAATATATTCTGACAAGTAGGAGAGTCTATAACTGACATATAACCATGTGAGATAAACATGAATTCCAATGTATACACCTCATTAGAAAAAGCCTATTGTACCTTACTAGGGTATAGTGGCTGAGCTGGGTGATCACAAGTCTGGGGCCTGTTGGGCCAATAACCTATAGTGGCAATGTAGTTCTGGAAACCTGGGTGTGCTGGAACCTGGATGCTAACTTAACTACTAAGTTGATAGCTCAAAGCTGGGTCCTGGAATAAGTCAGGAATACTTATCCGCAGTAACCTGAGAGTCTGTAGGACCGAATAACTGAAAACTGATGTTCTAAGACCAGTTAGAGTTGCTTATTTGGAAGTGTCATAACTGTCTAAAGAACTAACTGATAACTGATACTAATGGTTCTAATACTGGTCATAGCTTCTTATCTGGAAGCATCGTAACCATCTAGAGAACTAACTGATAACTGAAACTAGGGAGTATTACTGAACTGAACTCCTAAAGACCTGTCTATTGTCAAACTGATCAGCTGACTTACAGAAAAGATACTGAAAACGCAAATTTTTTGACTAAGACTGAACTAGCATGCAAACTGACTATGAATTCATATGATAGTAATAACATGGGAATTCAAAAACTAACAAAGTCAAGCAACATTAATATCTAGTCAACTATGCAAGACCCAATTTACTGCATTTATAGAATTAGGGCTAAAACCACATCACATGAAGAAAGTAGCAACTTGATCACTAAGTAGTGGAAACATAGAAAGAATTCATATGAACAACAATCCACAAGAATTAAGTCATAATTTGGCTGAAAAAACCTTATTTCTGTCATTCAGGGCTAAGGATGATAAGGAATTACAAAAGGGTTTTTGGGGCACAAGGGAAGAGACATTCCCTTATTGAATTCCCACATACCTGGAGTTGAATTCCCTAGGAAGAACATGGAGAATTTGAGAAGAAAACTTGAAAGCCCTAGCTTGCTCTAAGAGAACTTCTTGAGTAGATCGCACTTCTGCTATCTGGTTCTTTGGAAGGAATGAGGGAGAGGGTCGACTATACCTCTAAAATCCCTCCTGAAAACACCCTAAGCGATGTAGTTTAGAATTTAAAAATATGGGAAGTTACAAACTATCCTCAAAAGAAAATCTTAAAAACTGCCCGACAGGAACCAACGGGTCACACAACGAATCGTTGGTCCTGGGCCAAAAATTTATTCTTACTAGAAATAGACAAAGGAAGGGAACCACGAATTGTTGGATGGACCAATAGGTCATTGGTTCCTCTCGTGGTCACTGATAGATTTTTAGATAAAACTTGGTCCCCCTGCTAACGGACAGCACAACGACTCATTAGTAGAACTAATAGGTTGTTGTGTCTGCTTGTGGTAAACATTTATTTGATCAAGAAGGGTTGCTAGCTTAGGCGACGGGTGGCACCAACGACTCATTGGGGCGAACCATGAGTCTTTAGTCTTTAGTCACTCATTGGTTCTAGGAAAGGTCTAGCAGGTTTCTATACTAAGCAAAAATGACTTGACAGAACGACTTGTTACTCCTCGTAACGGGTCGTTGCATTACTCATTGGTTTCCCAATGAAATCTTGTAGATCAAACAACAACTCATACAACAGCCTGTTGGTGATGACAATGACTCGTTGTTTGAGTCGTCCTAAGACGAAAAAAAATTCTGGTTCTTTCTGATTTTTCATGCAAAGTCTGAGTTTGGTCTAGGAAAGTTATGGGGTGTTAAAAAACTAATGTCCTGAGACTAAGTCAATATTACATATCTAGAAATGTCCTAAGAGTCTAAAGGACCTGATAGACTGATAATTGAAATACTAATAAACTGAAATACTGACTTTTGTTTAAATGTTGACACTGACATTCTAAGAGGACTGAAAAATACTATAACCATAAATGCTCAATTCTGGAAAAATTATCATATAATGTTTGATAATTTAAGCCAAATTAACATCACATAATTTCTAATAACTTCCTTGAAAATGTGTTAAAACTGGAAATATAGGAAGTAATCATGCAAGTTGAAAAATCATACTCAACCTTCTAAATATCTTAGTCATGAGAGTACAGTAGTATAAATAAGATAGGAAATTCATCATCTGGAAGAATTTCCCTAAAACATGATTTCTAGGGAACTTCGAGAGTTAGGGTTTCTGATAAACATAGGAAACAAGGGTAGAAGAAATCCCTTGCTAAAGTTCCGCATACCTTAAGGAAGAATCCCTTAAGAGAAGCCTAAACTTCTGCAAATGAGGAAGAACCCTAGTTCTTTCTTGAGAGAGAGAAGTCTGGAGTTTCTATAGCCTACTTATGATCTGTTTCTGAGTTCTGCCTCTTGTGCTCTTATATAATCTTTGGCCTTTACTTTCCCCCTCTAATTCATCCCTTAGGAGTCCTAAAAGGATGTCACTTAGGAGTTAGGAGCATAGAATTTTACTAAAATATCCTTGGACTATCAAACTAGAAATTCCACTAGCATAACCAACGACCCTTCCAATGGACCATTGGTTCTTCCAATGATTCGTTGGTCCTTTCGTTGGTTGTTGCTTCTTCTCTGCATCATCCTCTAAACCTTCTCCAATGACCAGAACCAACAACTAGTACCATCTAACAATGGGTCATCCAATCAGTTGTGGTTTCTGAGAAGATTTTTCACACTTTCTGAACCTCTAGCAGACGAGTCATCCAACGGTTTGTATCAAGAACCAACGAGTCGTCCTTTGGCTCGTACTTTGGCTTGGTACCAGATTTCTACTAATTTTCATTCCAAATCTGGGTTTTGGTCTAAGAAACTTTTAGGGTGTTACAATATCTCCCTCATGGGAACATTCATCCTCAAATGGAGACTAACTAAGCTGGAAGAGCAGGGAAAGAGCTATAATCCCACTACTAATAGCTCTAGACTGAGCACTAATGGAGTGACTGACTCCATACTAAAATGCACACACTGAACTAGATTCATACAACAAATATGCATACTTAAGACATGAATAGAACTAAAAAGAATGAATCTGACTTGAAACTGATTAGGGTACTAAGGAGGAACTAATACCTAATGTTGAAGCTGATCCTAAAGGAAAAAACTTAGCCATCATATCTTCTTCGGCTTCCCATATAGCTCTCTCTATAAGCTGGTTCCTCCAAAGGACCTTCACTGAAGCGACCTCCTTATTCCTCAACTTACGAACCTGAAAGTTAAGATTATCAACAAGGACCTCCTCACAAGAGAGACTATCTTTTATGCCAACACTCTCTAACAACACAACTACGGTCAAATCAGCGATGCATTTCTTCAACAAAGACACATGGAAAACTGGATGCACCAATACTAACTCTGCAGGCAAGTCCAAATTATAGGCCACATTGCCAATGCACCTTAGAATCTAGTAAGGTCCAACATATCTAGGACTGAGCTTTCCTTTTTTCCCAAACTTTATCACCCCTTTCATAGGTGAAATTTTCATTTATACTCAATCATCCATAGCAAACTGTATATCTCTTCTCCTCACATATGCATATGATTTTTGATGACTTTGAGTATTTTTAGCCTTTTCCTAATAAGCTGAATTTTCTACATGGCCTCATGAACTAAATCAGGACCTATCAAGGTAGCTTCACCAACCTTAAACCGCCTTATAGGAGGCCTACACCTCATACTATATAGTGCCTTGAATGGGGACATTTGGATGCTAGAGTTGTAGTTGTTGTTATATGCAAACTCAATGACAAGAAGATGATCATCCCAACTGCCCTTGAAATCAATCACGCAAGACCTCAACATATCCTTTAGGGTCTGAATGGTCTGCTCAGCTTGGCTATCTATCTACAGATGGAAAGTTATGCTGAGCTTAACCTGAGTACCAAGTCCCTTCTGAAATGACTTCCAAAAGTGTGAGGTCAATTAAGTACCCCTATACGAAAGGATAGGCAGGGACCCCATGCATTTTGACCAACTCTCGGATGTATAGCCTAACATAATCCTCTATTGAATCTATGGTCTTGACTAGTAGAAAATGTGTTGCCTTTGTCATCCAATCTACAACCGCCCAAATCGAATCATACAGTCTACGCGTACGAGGTAGACCTGTAATGAAATCCATGTTAATCTCTTGCCACTTTCAAGTAAGGATGCTAATGTACTGATTCATACCTCTCAATCTCTAGTGCTCAACCTTCACCTGTTAGCAGTTAGGACACTTAGTCACAAATTTTGTGATATCCTTCTTCATGCCAATCCACCAATAGACTTTTCATAGATCACGATACATCTTGGTAGCACCTGTATGGATAGAAAATCTAGAACTGTGAGCTTCTGTTAGTATCTACTATCTCAAATTATCTACATCTGCCCTGGTAATGAAGCACATCATATCCCCCTCTAGAGAATGCTTCCACCTCTTTCCTTAAGACTGCTTCCTTCAGCTTAAGTAATATTGGGTCATCATCTTTGTAACACCCCAAAAGTTCCTACAATCAAACCCTTGACTTGTAGCAGATTTAGGAAAAAACTACATTTTTCTCTCAATGTCTAGTGGTACGAGTCGTTATTCCTTGGTACAGGTTGTAGGAGGGAGTCATGGTGAGACCAATAGTTTTCCCAATCAATGTTAACAACTCATGGAATGAGTCATAGGTTGATGTAACGAGTCATGGTCAGGAGTCATGATAAGCTACTAGATGTCAGATCTTGGACCTACAAGTCAAGGTACAACTCGTTGTATGGTGTGATGGGTTGTGGGTAAGGGTCGTGTTATTTGATTGAGTGGTAGGCTTCGGGGAAGTAACGGGTCATGGTATGACTCATTGTAGGAAACAGCAAGTCATTGTGTGCAGCCGTGGGGTGACAGTATGAGGGATGGGGAACCGTAACCACGACCAATGTTATGACTCATTGTAAGAAACAATGAGTCATTGTAAGGCCTGTGGATTCAGAAGCAGTGGGGCTAGAAAATTTAATGGGCTTACCACAAAAGGAGACCACGAGTCATTGTTTGTGAGTACGACTCGTGGTACGACCCGTGGTGCTTGACAGTCAATTTTTAATTATGTATTTTTGCAAATTCCTAAGCTTATAACTCCTTAATAACATTAATTTGGGCTTCTTAATGAGTATTTTAAGAGGGTTTAACCTAGCCTAAGTCACTATTCTCTCATAACTTCATCCCTTTCCATGATCAAGCTAGGGTTCCTCACCAAATTCACTCTCAATCCTCTTGGACTTAAAGACCAGCTTAAAGATCAATTTACCCAAGTATGTAGGGCCATGAATGGGGAATTACTTCCACCCTCATGCCCAAATTTCTTTTCTCACTCATGAATTCAAGTCTCCAATTAAGAGTACTAAAATTCTAGGATTTTAACCCAATTCCATGTAAATATCCATACTATGTCTATGGGTCTAATTCCTTCATGTTTCTATTAATGATTTAAGTCTAATGGGGCATATTTTACTCCCAATTTAATTATCAATTCATGTTTTCAAGTTTTATGAAATGATTCCCTATCATGTATGATTTATGAAATTAACCTTATGATCCATGATTTTGAAGTATGATGGAGTTAATTATGTTTTATGATTACAATGCATGATTTCCACAAGAACCCTTCATGAAAATAAGGATATTAGAGTATTATGATTCCCTCAAGTATACATGGATTTTCAGAATATCAAGTTTATGATCATGGCCGACTTTGTCCTATTTTATGGCTAGTTCAATATCTCAAGCATGTTATGAATCTCATGATGTCAACGAGCCCATGCACTTCAAGTATGTTTCATAATTATAATATGAGCAATATATATATTTTGGGAGTAGTATTTAACACCTAGTAGACCGGGGTTCTAGCGTGCCCAGGTCTCATAACTACATGCCGATGTAGCCATGACGAGGTCCTCATCGAGAGTGTCTCATTGTAACACCTCAAAAGTTCCTTATATCAGACCTAAGGCTTACAGTAGGAAACAGAAGGAAAACAATACCAGAACCAAACAATGAACCTCAGTACGGTTTGTTGTAAGGTCCAACAAGTTGTTAGAGGTGCTCTTTGTTTGGTGTCCAGAGAACTGTAAGAAATTTTCCCAGAACCCATGAAGGGATTGTATGGACCATTGCTTGGTTGAATGAGTCATTCGTTATGGTTTTTGGAATAGATTAAGAGAATTTTGATGGAAGAATGGGAAAAACCAATGGTCTGTTGTGTGGTACCACGTCCCGTTGGATTGGGTTGTAGGTTCTGCCAGTGTGTTGAAAATTTCTGGCTAAGTTTAGAGCTGTTCTAGATATATGGGTAGACCAGAGCCTAGTGAAATTATGGAGACAAGGTGTTAAGACCAATTTCCAAGTATGAAAAGTGCAATGGATGGAAATTAATATCATAAGGAACCTCTAGTATAAAGTTGAGTTGAGAGCTTTCTTACCGATTGAGTTTCCATATAAGTTCTTACAAGGGTTAAATTAAAATGAACATAGATCCCATCTTACAAAGTGCTTTTGGGTTATTCAATACACCAAATTGAATTCCTTTGGAGTTTTCTTTCCAACACATCTGACCTTGCGTCAATCAGAATTTGGAGTAAAAAGTTATGACTAGTTTAGTGAAAGAGCACCAGACTTTGGACGAACCACAGTACGGGTCGTTGGTTGGAAGGACGACCCGTTGGTTCTGCCCGTGAAATCCAAATTTTTAGAAATGGTCCAAAATCAATCCAGAACCAACGACAGGATTCAACGATCCGTTGGTTGATCCAACTGGCCATTGTTTGGGTCATTGAATGAGTTACAGAGAGTGGTTCGAACGCAAGAGGAGCATAAACGACTGGACTAACGGCCCGTTGTTTCAAACAACGACCCATTGGATTAGTTGTTGGTTCTCCCGAGAAATTTTTCAGAATGACAGTCCAGGGGTATTTTGGTAAAATTTTATGCTTTTAACTCTTAAATGACGTCGTTTTGGGACTCTTAAGGGATGAATTAAAGGGGGTTTTCCTAGTTTAACCTCTCAGTATTTCCTAATCAACTCAAAAACAGATCGTAAGCAGACTTAGGAACTCCAGACTCTTTTCTCTCAAGGCTCAGGAACTAGGGTTCCTCTCCAAGGTGCAGCAGATTCAAGATCTTTAGATAGATCATTAAACTAGGTATATGGGACTTCAACAAGGGTATCCTTTCACCCTTGAGTCTCACAGTTTCCATCAAACCCTATCTTTATAGTACTTCTAGAGATCATGATTTAGGAATTTTCTTTGACTATGAAATTTCTCCACTTCCTCAATGTTAAACTCCCATGACTAGAATTTTTACATGCGTATGATAATATCTTCAGTTATTAAAGAATTCCTTAAATTCTGTTATTTTCTTTAGTTTACAGAAGTATTTTCTAACTGAAATTCATGCTCTATATCTATTGATTCGGTTTGCTTTCTTAGTCTTGATCTTGATCATAAATTCAGGTAAATCTTCCATGATTTAGACTCAAACAGAAAGGTCATGTTGATATGGTAGATATTACTCGAGTTATGAATGATTAGCATAGATACTTGAATAGAAATTAATATCTTGGTATATTAAGTTTCAGAGTCTCAGTCAACACTAAGAAAACTTAGAGTCTTACAGAAATGTCAGCTGATTAATTTGACTATATTTGTTTCTTGAGGTGTCAGTGGTGACTCCCAGTTATTAGTTATTAGACTCAGATATTAGTTATCATATTTTAGTAGTTCTTTAGACAGTTACGACACTTCTAGATAAACAGCTCTGACCAGTCTTAGAACCACCATCTTAATCCTCAGTTTGTTCTTTAAATAGTTATGATACTTTCAGATAAGCAGCTCTGACCAGTTTTAGAACACCAGTTTCCAGATCCGGTCCAATAAGACTCCCATGGTACTACCAAACAAGTATCCCTGACTTAGTCTTGGGCCCCAGCTTTGAGCTATCAGGTTGGCAGTAGTAGTTATGTTAGGACTATCAAGTAAGAGCAGGACTTAGCACTGAGAGGGTCGGGGTTCCAGCGCACCCAGGTTCCCAAAACTACGTTTCCACTATAGGTTATTTTATTGGCCTTATGGACCGAAACAGTGATCTCACAGCCCATTCCTTTATACCCTGGCAAGGTATATTGGGTCCTACCGATGGGGTGTGTACATCGGACTCCACGTCTAGCTCGCGTGGTTATATGTCAGTTATAGACTCTCTCATTAGTCAGTATAGTCTCAGTTTAGCTCAGCTTAGAATAGTTTCAGTTTACTCAGTTCAGTACAGTTAGTTCGAAGCAGTATCTTAGATTCAAGGCATGTCTATGACCATCAGATAGGGTCATTTTAACCATTTTAGTTATATTTCAATTCTTACAGTTTCAGTATTTTTAGTTGGTCATTGCATGTCATTATAGTCAGTTATTTATTCTTTGTGTTATGTTTACTCCCACTTACTCAGTACATTCAAAGTACTGACGCATACCTTTTATGTTGTATCATTTTATGATATAGCCGCAGGTTCTCAGACTCAGCATCGTTAGTAGATTTTTTGCAGGTGATATCACTTGTACCAGTGGTGAGTCCTCATCTTTCTGGGATGAGTGTTATTTATTTTCATCTATAATTCTCTTAGTTAGACTTAGAGTTAGCTGGGGCTTTCCCCAACAACTCATCATATAGATGGCTTTCAATAGTTAGAGAATCAGATTTTTAGTTTATCTTTAGTTGTATAAACCTTTATGACTTAGTTATTCTTCTTAAATGTTTTATCTTATTATTTTAAAGCATGCACTATGTTTTTAATCAGATTACTAGTGTTATGATAGACCATGGGTCGACTTGGGGTTACTTGTGACTCCAAGTACTGTATCTCGTCTAGGGTATAGACTCGAATCGTGACAAACTTGGTATCAGGGAACTAGGTTTAGAGTATCCTAGGATGTCTGAAAGCCGCATCAAGTAGAGTCCTTTTCATGTGTGTGAAGCGGCCCACACTTATGATGAGGAGGCTATAAGATGTTTTAGGAAAATTCCCTTCTTTCACTATTCTTATCGTGCGATAGAATGAAAACTCTAAGATTTCTCTTCTAATTCAAGCTTTACGCATTCACGGACAATGCCTTCTATAAGAGGTAATGGAGGATGGAAAAACAACGAAAATCCACCAGTCCCACCAACCCCAGTAGGCCCCCTCAGTGGGTAAGTTATTGATGCGGAGCTCAGGGCTTCCCTTAGAGAGTTAATACGGACCACGACCACTCACATTAACCAACAGGCAGTCACACCTGCAAATCCTACTGAAGAGATAATAGCTACGAGGGTTCAAAATGTCACACCTGAGTTTCATTGTATGATAGTGAATGGAAAGTTCAGGGGAAAAGAAAAGGGGAGTAAGAGAGCAAGGACAGGGGACTCGGGGTTTTCCCAACAAAGGATGAGTTGCGGACCCCATTTCAAATTTAATTGGAAGTCATCAGCCCCAGCATCATCGATAGCCAAAGATCCTAAGAAACCCAGAGTGAAGGAGATTACATGCCCAGCTTGCAAGAACTGTGGGAAAAAATATTTGGGGGATTGCAGGGCTGGCTCAGATGGTTGTTTTTGGTGTGGCAAGTTAGGCCATAAACTCAAAGAGTTCCCAGCAGCCAAACGGGGCGAAGGTAGAGCTCCAGCTAACTCTTCTGCAGCCCTGTTAAGTCACCCAGTTTGCGAGAAATGTGGATGGAGCCACCCCGAAAAATGTTTGTTTGGTAAGGAAGGATGTTTTGGATTTGGTCAGTCGGGCAATAGAATAAAGAGTTGCCCTATAGCTGAACATGGGAGAACTCAATCCACCATTCCAGCAACTCCGGCAGCTTGCCCATCTCAGTAGGGCACAACATCCAGTACAGATGGTTGACATCTCCGTATATATTAGCAGGTATGTTATGAATTTCTCATGTTAATCCTTGCATGTTGTTAGGCTTAGGAGCCATGATATAAGGTGTGAAATACATTTATAACGCCAGTATGAGAATTATCTTGTGATTGTTATGGAATTGTTATAAGTATGAAGCCTGTAGTGATAGCTTTCGTGACGAATAAGAACTCAAGAGTTAGTGATGTTAACCTAGACTTAAGAAGGGATCTAAGATCTTGAGAATGATGACCTTTAGCTAAGGGGGAGATTATAAGTTAAGAAGGACAGGTCAAGTCCTAAGTGTTGCAGTAGAAGGGCTCCAAAATAACAACTATGGGATGTCAATCCTTCCTATTCAGTTGCTTCCTCTTGTATTTTAGTTTACGCTACACTTTACTTATGCTTATGTTTAGACCCCTAGAATTATAGATAGTCGGTTCAGAAAGCGATCCTGGTCCTACTCCACGGTTTTGAAAATTCTAGCTTTATGTCATGAAGACTAGTTATGTACAGACTCCTGTCTCACATTATGCTCAGCTCCAAGAACCCAGTCCCTCATACTCTCTTTAATGGTTTAGCAGATCATGCTACATCATGTGTATGCTCAGACTAGGCTCCTTGAGTGATTCATGCTTGTGATTCCTTAATCTAAGACATGTGTACGTTCACCTATATTGGGAGTGATTTTTGTAACAGATATACTCAGGATAAATTTCTATATATACCTTAGACGCTCATATGAAGAAATTCATGAGATGTAATTTCTTATCTTACTAGGGAGGCAGGGAAATTCTTGGATGGTATATACTGCAAAGGAGTCGTAAAATGAGTAAGTGATAGGCTTGAATGATGGAAAGTTGGTGAGGATGATGGTCTGTTTTAAACGAGGTTCCTATTGAGATTGTTAACCATCAAGATTGTAAGTAAGTGGAAATAAAGAGGTTATTTCAGTGAAGGTTTTAAGGAACAATCAGCTAGTAGGAGGAACTACTTAGGAAACCGAATTCAGTTATGGCCACCTATTCAGATATTAGAAAGAAGTTATAGGATTTACAACTTTGTCCTACCTGCTCAATTCTAGCTTGAAGGAAACAGTTTCTCCTTACTACCCTACATAGTGTCATGTCAGTTTCATGTCCTTCAGTTCTTCTCATATCTTAGCATGCATGTAGGATCCACGAATTCAGTTCAGCAATATATCCTAGTTCAGATTCAGTAACTCCCTTTGTGTTCAGTCCATATCATTTTAGTTTCGGAAATTGCAACTCTTTCCCCTACCTTTTCAGCTTATTTAGTCTCCATTCGAGGTTGAATGTTCCCAAGGGGGAGATATTGTAACACCCCATAAGTTCCTTAGATCAGAACCAAGGCTTACAATAGGAAACAGAAGGAAAATAAAACTAGAACCAAACAACGAACCTCAGTACGGATCGTTTTAAGGTCCAACAGGTCGTTGGAGGTGCTCGTTGTTTGGTTTCCAGAGAATTGTAAGAAATTTTCCCAGAACCTACGAAGGGATTATACAGACCGTTGCTTGGTTAAACGGGTCATTCGTTATGGTCGTTGGAATAGATTAAGAGAATTTTGATGGAAGAATGGGAAAAAACAATGGTCCGTTGTGTGGTACCATGGCCCGTTGGATTAGGTCGTTGGTTCTGCAGTGTGTTGAAAATTTCTGGCTAAGTATAGAGTCGTTCTAGATATATGGGTAGACCACAGCCTAGTGAAATTATGGATACAATATGTGAATATCAATTCCCAAGTATGAAAAGTGCAATGGATGCAAATTAAGATTATAAGGAACCTCTAGTACAAAGTTGAGCTGAGGGCTTTCTTACCAATTGAGTTTTCGTATAAGTTCTTACAAGGGTAAACTTCTAATGAACATATTTCCCCCTTAAAAAGTGTTTTTGGGTTATTCAATACACAAATTTAATCCCTTTGAGTTTTCTTTCCAATGCATCCAATCTTGCATCAATCGGAGTTCCGAGTAAAAAGTTATGGCTAGTTTAGTGAAACAGCACCAGACTTTGGACAGACCAAAGTATGGGTCGTTTGTTGAAAGGAAGACCCGTTGTTTCTGCCCGTGGAATCCAACTTTTGAGAAATGGTCCAAAATCAGTCCAGAACCAACGACGGGATTCAACAGTCCATTGGTTGATCCAACTATCCATTGTTTGGGTCGTTGAATGAGTTCCAGAGAGTGGTTCGAAGGAAAGAGGAGCAGCAACGAATGGACCAACGGCCCGTTGTTTCAAACAATGAACCGTTGGATTAGTCGGTGGTTCTCTCAGGAAATTTTCCAGATCGACTGTCTAGGGGTATTTGGTAAAACCCTATGTTTTTAACTCTTAAAAATGACATCGTTTTAGGGTATCCTAAGGGACGAATTAAAGGGGGTTTTCCTAGTCTAACCTCTCAGTCTTTCCTAATCAACTTAGAAATAGATCGTAAGCAGACTTAGGAACTCCAAACTCATTTCTCTCTCTCAAAAACTAGGGTTCCTCTCCAAGGTGCAGCAGCTTCAAGATCTTTAGAGAGATCATTCAACTAGGTATGTGGGACTTCAACAAGGGTATCCTTTCACCCTTGAGTCCCAAAGTTTCCATCAAACCCATCTTTATAGTACTTCTAGAGATCATGATTTAGGAATTTTCTTTGACTGTGAAATTTCTCCACTTCCTCAATAGTGTTAAACTCCCATGACTAGAATTCTTACATGCGTATGATAGTATTTTCAGTTATTAAAGAATGCCTTAAATTCTATTATTTTCTTTAGTTTACAAGAGCATTTTCTAACTGAAATTCATGCTCTAATTCTATTGATTCAGTTTGCTTTCTTAGTCTTGATCTTGATCATAAATTCGGGTAAAACTTGCATGATTTAGACTCAAACATAATGGTTATGTTGATATGGTAGATATTACTCGAGTTACGAATGATTAGCATAGATACTTGAATAGAAATTAATATCTTGGTATATTTAGTTTCAGATTCTTAGTCAACACTCAGAACCACCAGCTTCAGCTTAAGTTTGTTCTTTAAACAGTTACAATGCTTCTAGATAAGCAGCTCTGACCAGTCTTGGAACACCAATTTCCAAATCTAGTCCGATAAGACTCTCAGGGTACTTCCAGAAAAGTATCCCTGACTTAGTCTTGGGCCCCATCTTGAGCTATCAGCTCGGTAGTAGTAGTAGTTATGTTAGGACTATCCCGTGGGAGGAAGACTTAGAACCGAGAGTGCTAGGGTTCCAGCGCACCCAAGTTCCCAAAACAACATTGCCATGGTAGGTTATTTTATTGGCCTTATGGACCCAGACAGTGATCTCATAGTCCATGCCTTTATACTCTGTCAAGATATATTGGGTCCTTCCAATGGGGTGTGTACATCGGACTCCACATCTAGCTCACGTGGTTATATGTCGGTTATTGACTCTCCCACTAGTCAGTAGTATCAGTTTAGCTCAGTGTAGAACAGTTTCAGTTTACTCAGTTCAGATCAGTTCAGTACAGTTAGTTTAGATCAGTATCTCAGATTCAGGGCATGTCTATGACTATCAAATAGGGTCATTTTGACCATTTCAGTTATATTTCAATTCATACAGTTTCAGTATTTTTAGTTGGTCATTGCATGTCATAGCAGTCAGTTATTTAGTTTTTGTGTTATGTTTTCTCCCACTTACTCATTATATTCAAAGTACTGACACATACCTTTTATCTTGTATCATTTTATGATACAGCCGCAGGTTTTCAGACTCAGCGCCATTAGTAGATTTTCTGCAACTGATATAGCTGTACCAGTGGTGAATCCTCATCTTTCAAGGACGAGTGTTATTTCTTTTCAGCTATATTTCTTTTAGTTATACTTAGAGTTAGTTGGGGCTTGTCCTTGCAACTCATTAGATAGATGTCTTTCTACATAGTCAGAGAATCAGATTTTTAGTTTATTTTTAGTTGTATAAACCTTTATAACTTAGTTCTTCTTCTCAAATGTTTTATATTATTATTTTAAAGCTTCCTCTATGTTTTTACTCAAATTACCAGTGTTATGATAGACCATGGGTTGACTTGCAATTACTTGTGACTCCAAGTACCGTGTCTCATCCAAGGTATAAACTCAGGTCATGAGACTCACATGCCCGTATGGGCTACCCATGAGTGATATCACACCTTTTTCGTGGTACTACCCTTGGAAAGATATGAACACTCTTCCGACTAGGGATTTATAGGTTGGGCTCCATGTATGCTAACGTGGTGTATATCGGTTATAAAAATCTCCCGTTATTCCTCATGTTTTTAGTTGCTCATGTTCATGACTCATGATATCATGTTTTATAGCATACTTGACCTATTGATCAGTTTATGAGTTTTCACTTAGGATTTCAAGAATGACAAGTTATATGATTTCTATTTCTAAATCTTAGGTCATTATGTTCAGATTATGATGAATAGCTTATACTTATGTATACTTTGGATTCATGGCTTTTAGCATGTTGTCCTTACTCTCATGAAATATTTTGATTTATACTCATGATTTTAGACTATTTTTTTTTTGCTAGCATAATTTACTTACCTAACATACTTAGTACATTCAAAGTACTGACTGCATGCTCTATGCTACATCGTCTCAGGATATAGGTTTGGGTGATCCAACTCAGTCTCGTTGATAGCTCACTCTCGATTAGTCCAGTCCTATTATCGGTTAGGTGATTCCTCATTCTCCGGGGGCGTTATCAGCTTTATGTTCTTGCCCTGTCATTCAGTTTTAGACCTAGTGAGCTAGTTAGGGGTGTTGTCCCATCAGCTCATAGTAGTAGTAGAGCCTTTTCATACTATTATATATAGATAGTTCAGCATTGTTGAGTTTTGTTTACACTTTTGTTCTTATGAAATGAAGACTTTCGCTTCTATTATATTTATGCTTTAATTTCCACTTGTTTATGCTCTTAAGTCATGCTACATATGTACCATGGGTTAGCTTGAAGCCATTCGTGGTTCTAGGTCTCGTGTCTTAATCCAGGGTCTCAGTTGGGTCGTGTAAATTTGGCATCAGAGCAAGGTTTAGGTGTGTCCTAAGGTGTCTGAAAGCTAGAATAAGTAGAGTCTTTTTCATGAGTGTAAATCTGCCACACTTTTGGGGAAGAGGCTACAAGACGTTTTTAGGAAATTTTCCTTCTTCATGATCTATGTTGTGTGATGAACTACCTCTCTATTCCTCTAACTCGTGTTATACATATATGCAGAAATATGCCTCCATGCCGAGTCAATAGAAGGAGAAATAGAAACGGAAATTGCCATAGAAATGGCAATGGAGATGGGTATCAACCAGCCCCACTAGCTCTAGTGGATCCCTTGCCCGAAAAGGTTACTCATGCCAAGTTTAGGGCAGTATTTCAGATGTTAGCATAGGCCATGACTGCTCAGGTCAATCAGCAGGAAGTGGCTCATGTTTTCCAGAATGGGAATGCTGCAGCCACGAGAGTGTGAGACTTCCTCAAAATGAACCCACTTGAGTTTCTTAGGTTGAAAGTGGATGAGGACCCACATGAGTTCATATAGGAGGTGTAGAAGATCACCCAAATTATGGGGGTGACTAGAGAGGAGAGTGCAGACTTAGCCTCCTATCAGCAGAAGGGGGTTGTTCACATATGGTTCCGTTAGTGGAAGGATAGCAGGGGAGTTGTAGCGGTTCCCCTGGGTTGGGATAAGTTTGTGACTGCCTTCTTCAACAAGTTCTTCCTAGGGAGTTGAAGGAGGCTAAGGCGGTTGAGTTCGTCAATTTGAAACAGAACAATAGGACTATCTTGGAGTTTGCCCGGTTGTCCAAGTATGCACTAGAGATGGTTGTTGATCCAAGGGCTCATATGAGTAGGTTCATGAATGGAGTGGCAGATTCCTTGGTCAAGGAGTGCAAGACCTCCATGCTAGGCTGATCATATATGCCAAGCAGATGGAGGCAGATAAGATGAAGGAGAAGGAGAGGGAGGCCAGAGGGATAAGACAAGGAGCTATGGGCAGTTCCAGTAGAGATTTGGTGGTGGACATCGCCCTCGGTCCCACCAGAGATCATTAGTACTAGCTCCATCTTCAGCCAATTTCCTATCCATACCCAGACATGACCAAAAGGGTAGAGCATCAGGCTCTAGAGGTCAGGAGAGCATGGCAAGAGAGCGCACTTTTCTAGATTTTGTGAGGTGTGCAAAAATACACCTTGGTTGATGTTTAGTTGGCTCAGATGCTTCTTTCGAGTGTAGCAAACTTGGACATAGACTCAGGTATTTCCCTTTGTTCATCGGTCTGGATGACTACACGCAAGTGCACGTGGTCGAACAAGTAGTAAAATGGCTCAAGTAAGCCAAGTATCGATCCCACAGGGACTGTACTACGATATAAATCTACTCAAGTGTCAATAAACTGTAACTTTAAAAATGCAGACAACAGTATGAAGAATATTGTAATATTTTATTTCCTAATTTAAACTAAGTCTAAAATGAATATACAAATTGAGTCTGAACTATAAGTATGAGCATGCTGAGGCTAAAACGAACATGTAGAGAAATAAATTATCGATACACTTT